>JACAFY010019017.1:0-12791 GCA_015252635.1 Dictyostelium capitatum | reverse complement strand
CCCCCCCCCCCCCCCCCCCCCCCCCCCCCGCCCCCCCCCCCCCCCCCCCCCCCCCCCCCCCCCCCCCCCCCCCCCCCCCCCCCCCCCCCCCCCCCCCCCACGAGATTCTATTAGTATACCTATGTGGATTTACAATAGTTATATTTGTTTAACACATACATTTTTTTACATGATTCTTTAAAATTTTCCCACCATTTATTATCAGAATTTAAAATGGTCATTTCATTTTTTTCTGTATAATTTGCAAATTCAAATGATAAACCTTCTTCATTTGTCCATTCTTTAATTTGATTTAAAAATTGTTCGAGATTTACAGTTGGAGGAATACGAATATCAAATCCTGCTTCAGCTTGAGTTGGAACTACATTGTAACTGTAGTTGTTACTGTGGTCAAGAGGAATACCAGATTTTAATACAGTGAGATTCAAAGTTGTAACATCACCTAATTTCTTACCACATTCATGTTTACATTTATGGAGTGTGTCAAATTGTTCTTGTCTAAATGCCAACATTTTATTGATTGCTCTCATTAACTTTTCAACTGCGGTACCTTCGATAAATCTTGATCCGTGACCTGCATTTCCAACTGCAGTAATATGTACCCACCAAGGTGCTCTTTCACCATAAAATACAGTGAAATCATTTGTTGGTGATGCTAAACCTTCATCTAAACAAAGACCAACATTCATTTCTCTAAATTTATCCTTCATTACAAATTTTTCCATACCTTGACCAGTGCCACCAATTTCTTCATCTGGTACAAATGATAAATAAAGTGTTCTCTTTAATTTGATTCCGGATGCAACAATTCTTCTTGCAACCTCTAAAAATTGCATACAAACACATTTCATATCTTGAGTTCCTCTTGCATAGATATCACCATTTGTATCTTTCCATGCTTCAAATGGATCAACTTTCCATGAATCATGAACTGCTGGTACTACATCAACATGTGAATTTAATAAAACTGTTTTTAAATTTGGTTCTTGACCTGGAATTTTCATTAATACAATTGGTGTACCTGTTTCTCTGTAAACTTCACATTCGATGTTGTATTGTTTGGCTTTTTCCACTAAAAATCTTGTTGATCCTTCGTAATCTGGTGTTGGATGATCTGTTCTAATCTTTAAAAATTCTCTAAAAACTGTGACATTTTCATTTTCTAATCTATTCATTGTTGTTGTTTTATGTAGATATTTGATAAACAAATTAATATAAAAATAAAAAAAAAAGAGTGTTTTTTTTTTTAAATTCGAATAAAAAAAAATTAAAAAAAAAATTAAAAAAAAAATTAAAAAAAATAAAATTAATATCTTTTTTAAATTTAGTAAAAAATATATATATATAGCTTTTTATATTATAATGATAACTTTTTAAAAAAAAATTATATTAAAAGTAATAATTAATTATAATAATTAAATATGAAATAATTAAAAATTTTCATAAAAAAAGATTTTTTTTATTTTTTTTTGTTTTTAAAATTTTAATTTTCACACAAAGCAATATGAATAATAATATTGAAATTATATTAAATAATAAAAATGAAGAAATACAATATTATAAAGAGAATTTAAATGGATTATTTAAAAGTAAACCATATTGTTTTGTAAAGGTTAAAGATTATAATGAAATTAGACAATGTATTGAATATGCAAAATCAATTGGTAAATGTGTATCACTTAGAAATAGTGGTCATTCAAATTGTCTTTATAGTGAATTGGAAGACACAGTAAATATTGATTTATCGGGATTAAATAAAATGGATGAAATTGATATTCATAGTGAAACTGTTAAAGTTCAAACTGGTGTAAAGTTTATAGATTTTTATAGAGAAACAACAAAAGTTGGATTAGCATGCCCTGGTGGTGGTTGTGGTGATGTATCAATAGGTGGTTTATTAATTGGTGGTGGAAGTAACTATTTAGCTCCATCATATGGTTTAACAGTTGATAATGTTATATGTATGAATGTAATGATTGCTGATGGAACAATATTACAATGTTCATCAAATGAAAATCAAGATTTATTCTTTGCAATGCGTGGTTCTGGTCATGGTATGGGTATATTGTTGGATGTAACATTACAATTACATAAAATTGAACCACTATTATATCATATAGCAATAAGATTAGATTATAAATATCTTGGTGATAATTTAATGATTTTGGATGAATTTAGTAAAACAATGGATTCACGTACATATTTATCAATGGATTGTAGAAAAAGTTTTAAAATGGCAACTATATCGAAAAGGCCTGTTCAATATTCAACTAGAATGGTATATTTTTTAAATGGTCCACCTAAACAAGGTGAAATTGAATTTAATCAATTACTTTCAAAATTAAAAGGTGTTGAACAACAAGATATTTCAATGGGTACAGATTCAAAATTACATGAAAAATCATTCTACTCTATATTGACTCAATTTAAATTTGAAAGTGATGCCAAATCAAGATCATTTTCAAAATGTAGAATATCAAATGGTTTCAATCAATTGGCAGTTGATTCAATTTCAAAGATTCTAGAATCAATTCCAAATTCATTAAATGATATGACTGTACCAGATCCATATTCACAATTCAGTTGTATGATCTATTATCATGGTGGTAAATCAAATCAAATTTCATTGGATAGTTGTGCATATGCGCATAGAATGATAAAATGGTCAGTCACATTTCAAGCTACATATCATGAAGCAGCAAACGATAATTATCTTACTCAAAATTGGAAACATGTTATATCTGAAAATATATCAAATATTGGACAATTTATTTATCAGAATTATCCTGACCATGAAGAAACTTTGAAAATTAGATCAAACATATCAAATGACCCAAATTATTATAATGACAACCAAAACAAACATCCATATTTTGAACATCAATATCAAAAACTATATAACATTAAATTAAACTATGATCCAAATAACTTTTTTTCAAATCATCCACAATCTATAATAATAAGAAATAAATAATAATAAATATTTTTACGTCATTAAATTACCGAATTAATTAAACGTTGGAATTTTCGTTTGACATTTAAAAAAATCGTGTACAGCAGATATTTATTTTCTTTTTTTTTTAAATTTTTTTTATTAAAAACTATTTATTTTTAATTTTTTTTATTTGGTTTTTTAGCATTATTGTCTATCTGGATCTAAAATAATAAAGTATATAATAATAATAATAATAATAATAATTGTGTATATTCTTTATAAAACAAAATTTTTTTAAAATTAACCCCCCCCCAACCACGGTTTTAATTTTTTTTTTAAAATATTAAAAAAACAAATTTTACATTTTTTAAAAAAAAAAAAAAAAAAAAAAGATTTTAATAAATTATTTATAAAATTATAAATAATATAGTAATAATAGTAAATAAAATGGGCGCTGAAAAATCACATAATATAGGTACATTTTAGAAATTGAAATAATAGTATTGTCAAATAATGTATTTGTGTAGACTAATTATTTTGTTTCTTTTATTGTATAGAGATCACAAATGAATCTTCAACATCATCAGCACCAATAGTTAAAACAGGAGAATCAAAGATTCAACTTAGTTATAACACCAAATTATTATTAGCGACAGGTGGTATAATGGGATTTTTTTTATTCTATGGAGTACTTCAAGAACGTTTAATGGGTGTTCCATACAAAGACGCAGAAGGAAATGAAGAATATTTTACAGATAGTACATTCTTGGTATTATCAAATCGTGTATTTGCAGCAATTATGGCTGTTTGCATTGTATTGTATCGTGGTGAATCATTGAAAAATGTAGCACCACTTCATAAATATGTTGGTGTTGCTTTATCGAATTTCTGTGCAACTTGGTGTCAATATGAAGCATTAAAATATGTAAATTTCCCAACACAAACACTTGGTAAATGTGGTAAAATGTTACCAGTAATGTTGGTTGGTACATTTATCAGTGGGAAAAAATATGGTTTCAAAGATTATTCAATTGCATTAACAATTACAACTGGTTGTATGATTTTCTTTTTAACTGGTGTAGGTATTAATATTAATATATAAATATGTGTATATATATATATATATATATGTGTATATACTTATATTATTTACCTACAGAAAATATCAAGTAATGAAAGTTCAAATACATCATATGGTATTATTTTAATGGCATTATATATGTTTTTCGATAGTTTTACAAGTACATTCCAAGAAAAGATGTTTAAAGGTTATACAAGTATGTACAAAAATTATGTATAATATATATATTGGTTATGATAATGAATCATTACTAATAAAAATTATACACTACTTTTTCTAAATAATACAGTGAGTACATATGATCAAATGATTTATGTTAATTCATGTTCATCAATTATTTCAGTTGTTATTTTAATTTTAAATGGTAGATTATTCCCAGCAATGAGTTTTATATCATCACATGAAGGTGTATTTTTTGATTCAACATTATTATCAGCATGTGCAGGTTTTGGTCAAATGGTAATTTATTATTCCATTAAAGAATTTGGTGCATTAATTTTCTCAACAATCATGGTAACAAGACAAATGGTATCAATTATTCTTTCAACTATAATTTATCTTCATCCACTTTCAAATACTCAATGGTTAGGTGCTTTATTGGTATTTGGTACATTATATTATAAATCAATTGAAGATAGTAAAAAGAAACATGGTGGTCATAGTCATGGTAGTAGTAACGCAACTACACCCTCAACTACTACATCTTCAAATAATAATGATAAATAGAAAGGAGGAATATTATTTAAAAAAAAAAAAAATTAATAAAATTTATTATATAAAAGTAAGAAAAAAAGAAAAAAAAAGAGTAAAGGGAGGATTATTATATATTGATATTATATATATTGAATAATGTGTTATATTTAATATAATAGATATTATTATATTCTTAAAATGGTTGTATTGTTGGTTGCTGATCATGTAGAAATGTTGAAATTTGACATGCTGAATTTGATGTTGTTGGAGTTGTTGTTGGAGTTGTTTTGGTTGTTATATTATCTTTATTATTTATATTAAATAGAGGTATTGTTTCTTTTTCCATTAATATTTTTGGAAATTCAATTATCACTTGTCTATTTTCAAATTTATAAAACCCTTGACCCAACTTCGAATATGTTTTTTTGAATTTACCTTTAAAAGATATTTTCTTTATACAATAGCTTTTACTTAATTTATTATAAAATTCTTTCATTTCATCAACAAACTATTATACAATTGTGAATGTATTAATAATTTGTGAAAATACTAATTTTATATATATATGTAGTATATAATGTTATTTGTGCTTACATCATTTGATTTTTTAAAAAAAGTAAAACTTGTACTAATTAAAGAAAGAATTGAAAAAAATAATAAAAGTAGAGCCAATCCAATTAATTTTTTACTAATTGTTAAAAAGTAAAATGAAAATCCAATTGATGTAATGAAAATGATCATTTGAATTATAATTAAAACCAAATAATATAACTGTGATGGTGGTTTAAAGTTATTTATTTTTTTTATCAATGTTGTATATTCTTGTGGTGTAAATAAACACATTAATTCATTTGGAATATTTGTTGAAAATTCATTATTATTATCTTTATCCAAAATAATGAAATTAAATTGACCGCCATTTGCACCATCGATATAATATTTATTATTATTATTATTGAAATAAACTTTATTATTTAATAAAAAAGTTTTTTCATTTATTATTTCACAACCATTACTATAATTATTAATATTCATTCCTAGGTTATATATTTATATAAATACAACAATCACCCTTTGAAATACAAAAAAAAAAGAAAAAACCTAAATATATACAGTGATAATAGTAGGATTATGAATGAATACTTTTTGATTTATATTGTAAACAATAAATAAATAAAAAAAAAAAAAATATGTAAACAGCTCAAAGTAGCAACACTACAGTACATTTTTTTTTTTTATAAAATTAAAATTAATTATTAATACTAAAAAAAGCATGTATTTAATATTATATTAATATTAATTTCCTATAATTGAACATATAGATTTGGAAAACACCAAATAAATTTTATAATTTTATATAAAATTTTTAAAAAAAACAATCTAAAATGGTGCAAATTGTTTGTCGGTGTGTATTTGGTGAAATATTAAAAAAATGTAGATTTTATGTCATAGAATATGACTTTTACATATTTACATATAAAGAATTCATTTTACAAATTTTATAATAAAAACATATTTAAATAATCACGTGAATATTCGTTTTTGTTTTTATTTTCTCACACTAAATAATTAATAAAACTTTTTTAAAAAAGGTGTATAGATATTTTTTTTTGTTTGTGTATGTACGATATAGAGAAAATAATATTATAACAAATAAAATAAAAGGTTGTTGGTTGGTTGGTTGGTTGGTTGGTTGGTTATTGTATTATGATTTTATTATAATAAACTTGAAGGTAAATTATCAGGTAAATTTTTATAAAAACCATCAGATGATGGAGGAGTAATGTTATTATTTGCATTGATTGTTATTGAGAAACTATTTCTTACCCAATATACTTTTACACCATCTCTTTCATAATATTCTGATGGGTCATTCTTTAATGATAAATTTACAAGTTTAACATAAAGGAAATTGCCATCAAAATAATATAATGTACCATTACCTGATCTAACTTGTGCTGCACTACTTGTAATAGTGAATGGATAATTTAATGTACTATTCCATAAATAATTTGAACTAATTGTAAATGTTGTTTGAGCAGGATATGGAATTGCAACAAAAACATATTGACCATAAACTACTTGAGATAACCATATTTTCATATATTTTGGTGAACCTGCTTTCAAATATAAATACCACCCCGTTGATCCAACACCTGTAACACCTTGATTTCTAGTTACAATAGTTGATCTTCTATCTGTGATACCATTACCAAATAATGTGATATTACCAATATTTAAATTTTCTGGTGTATCATAAACTAGTACTCCATCATCAATTAAACCTGGAATAATAAATTGAATATTTGCAATTTCTTTACTACCTTTTTCACAAACATGACATGTCCAATCTGAATTATATTCACAAGTATTATCAAATTTCCACCATAATTCATGTGATCCTACTAATGCTGGTTGACCTGGTTTTTTACCTGTAATTGATGAATCCCAATCAATGTAATTAAAGTATCTACTTCCAGAAGTTGGGAGAACATTGTGACCGAAATATTGTGATTTTGCTACATTTGTAAAGGTAATTAATTTGGTTGCAGATATACCTTGTGGTTTATAAACATCACCATGTGTCATTGAAATTAATGCACGATTGTCTGATTCATCATTTTCACTTTTTGGATCTCTAATAAAATTTCTAAAATTGATTCTTGTAAGCACTGTTTTAACATAAGTGTCATACATCTGGAACCCTTGCTTATTGAAGTTGATTGATCTAGCAATGTTATTTGACTGACCAGATATAATAGCATTTGAAAGAAAAGCTTCTCCAAAAATTGAAGCAGAATGGATATTATCCGCACTTTCGTAGTTCACAATTTGAACGTATTCACCCCATGATTCAATTCCATAATTTGAAAGGTAAATCTTTGTATTATTGAATGTCATTGGTACTTCATTACCATATACAACTGTTCCATTAATGTATGTAAATCTTTCATATCTTCCACTATCATAATATAATAACCCATCTACTTCATTATATGTTAAATTTGCTCCAACATATATAGTTGCGCCAGTTATAAAGAAATGGCCTGAACTATGACCTGTATTACCTTCAAATACTTTAGTTGGGAATGCTTTTGGTATCATTGGTACTGTTCTATGATTACCAATTGGTTTATCTAAATTTGGAAATGCATAACCTGTAAAACCATAAAAAATTAATATTTATTTCTACTGTTTTTGAATAATAATAATAATAATAATAATAAAATACATACCTGCCCAACCACCACTAGCACTATTACCAATTATACTAAAAGATTAAATTTTAAAATTAGAATTATTTATCTTTTTCTTTTTTAATATAAAATACATACTCGTTCCAAGCATTTGTAATATAGAAACCAGATGCAGCACAGTCAGCAGGTTGTCTTAAACTTGATGATTCAACAAATATTTCACCAATTTGAGATGGACCTGCAGCTGGTTTTCCAATTGGATGTATGTATGCAGCTAAATTGAATGAAAGAGTATTATCCATTTCAACACCATCTTCTAAATAATAACCTAATTAATTACAAATGAATTCATTAGTACAATGATGAAAATATATGATTTTAGTAATCAAAAAAAAAAGTACATACAATGGCCAATTGCATCAAATGCAACATTTTTAGTTAATGTAACATTATTAGTACCATGAATAGTAAAACATCTATAATAACTTTGAGTAACTGAACAATCTGAAATATAAGAATTCTTTAATACTTTTCCAAGATGATAATGTAATGGATATCTAAATAAAACAACATTATAAAAATATATTAATAACTATAAAAGTGTAGTTGTTAACATTGTTATTTTTATGTTGTAATTACCTTGCTTTAATATTTGTTTGACCCATTTTAATTAATTGAATACCTGCAAATTGACCTTCACCCATTGTCATTACATGTCCACCAAATGAATCAATATCTGATGATTGAAATGTAATTCTTCTTGATAAAAGTGCAATTTCAGCTTGATATTCTTGACCACCATAATGAAAGAATTTTAATGGTTTTGTAAATTCAATTGTTTTTCCATTGATAGCTGCAATTGTCATTACTTCATTTTGATTGTTATCTTCATCTTGATAATATGATGTAACAACAACTACCTGTTGACCTACTTCCCAATTAACTGAATCTTGTATGTAAACTATATAATCACCACTCCATGCTGAAGCAGAAAGTTTACTCCAAGTATTATGATATTGTTTTCCATGTACACTAATAAAACCACTTGCACCAACACCAATACCCTTTGATCCATAAAATGGTGCAATTGTATCATTGAATGTTTTTTCACCATGGAAAATTACATTAATTTTTGCATTGTATCTACAATTTGTGGTACCCATTGTAAAATTACCTAAAACGTAGATATCTTTAACATTGAAATCCATTGATGCATCTGCAAATATAAGTTCACTTGTTGCTGGAACTGTAATCTTTTTATAGGTATCAGTTTGAGAAATTGAACACGGTGAAATTAATACTCTTTTTCCTTCTGGTAATACAATATCAGATGATGCAAATGGTACAATTCCATTTGACCAAGTACTTGGATTATGCCAATGAACCAAGTCTGTAGCTAAATATGGACACGTTGATTTATCTTGAACATCAAATAAAGTAGATGGTTTAAGTAATTTAACCAATTCTGAATCTTTAGTTAAAAGAGTTGGCTGTGTAATTGATTTTGATAAAACTGTAAATTTCATATCTTTGATAATCAATGTTGTTACATCTTGACCTGTGAATGAAGTACGATTAATTTGAAGTGCAAAAATTGCAGTACCAATATCAACATTTGGTGTAAAGTTGATTAATGTTGTAGAGAAATCAGTATGTGATGTGAAATTACCATTAAATGTATAAACGTATAATGGAATTGAATTTTTAATTTCAAAATATTGTGATGGACCATTAATTGGATCAGTTATATCTCTTGGATTAAAGAAATATAATGACATATTTTGAATGTTATTAAATGAACCTAATGGTTGACCTAACATTGTTGATATACTAAATTGATATTTTACATTTGCTTTAAAAGTTGGTGAACCAATTAATTTATTAACTAAAAAATGAGATGGTGGTATATAAATTGGATAATTAACAGTGAATGAATTTTCAACTGGACCTGATGTAATACTTTGATCAGAATAACCATATTGTGCCATATAAACAAGATCATTTTTATTAAAAATGAAATCAGTTGATGGTTGACTTGTACTGATAGAAGGTGATATTGGTATATCATTTGATGCTGGTGTAACTCTCCAACTATTATCAATTGGACATGATACAACTTGTATATTTGTAATTGTAGTTTTGCCAGTTCTTGCAATAACTGTTAAATTTGATGTACTTTCACCATTACAAGTACCATATACACTTTCACTATCTTTAGTGGTACTACAACCAGTACCTAATGATAATTCATTTGTAATAATTAAAATTGAACCAGAATATCCATTATTAAATTGTAAATTAACATTTGAACTACTTGTTAAATTTAAATTTACATTGTTTGAAGATAATTGTAATTTCTTTATATCAATATCTTTAGTTGTACAAACATTTAATGATGATGAAATTGTAATTTGACTTAATTCAATTGAATGATCTTTAAAATTTGAGCAACCATCAACTAATAATGAATTTGTATTTAATCCAATAATGTTTGATGAACCACTACCTAATTTAAGTACTAATGATTCAAATTTAAATGATGATGGTACTTTAATATCAATTCTAACTGATACAGCTGATAAATTAATTGAATTTGTTACATTAAATACACAAATTGAAACCAATATTACAATTAAAAGTAATGATGATTTCGAATTGTTTTTATTTAATAATCCAAATGAAATTGTTGATATTATAATTACAATTAATGATGATAATGTTGAACTAGTTGATAATCTATTACTATCATTAATTAATGTATAATCATCAAATGTAATTGTTTTCTTATCATCACTAATTTTAACAATATCATCAATATTTGTTGCATCTCCACTAACTGATGAAATAATTAATTTTGGTTTTGATATAGTATCATCAATTAAATAATTAATTTTAATCTATATTTATAATATTATTTTTTTTTTTTTTTTTTGTTGTATTAATATTAAATTTTATGCGTAAAATTTAAAATAATTTTAAATAGGTTATATACATACTTCAATTTTAGTTGAATCAATTGTAATACTTTTTTCAGTAATTTCAAATTCACCTAATAATAATTCATTAGATTTGACAACATTAAATAAACATAATAAATAAATAAATAATAATAATACAATAAACGGTCTGAATCTCATTTTATATGTTGTTTTTTAAAATGAAAAAAAAAAAAAATATCTAAAAACCCAAAATGATTTTGTTGTAAAAAAAATATTTTACTTTTTTTTTTTAATGGGTTATAACAATAAAAATCTAGATATTAGATATTATTTGGTTTTTTTATTATTTTATTAGAATGGTGAAATTATTTTCTTATAATTGATCTTCACTACCATTAAAAGATAATAAACTATCTTGTTGTTTTTGTTTATCTTGATGATCGCTTCCACCGCTAATAATAGCTGTACCTGCACCATTATCATCTTGATTAATTGGAATTGCACCACCATGAATTGAAAATTTAGATACTGGATATTCAATTGTTAATTCACTTTGTTCAATTATATAATTACCAGGTGATAATATATCTAAAATCATATTTGAATGATTTGTTTTTTGAAAATGTGGTACAAATGAAACATTGTAATACTTTTCAAATGATTCATTTATTCCAATATGAAAAGTTTCAATTTGATCTACAATCTGTAATTAAAAGTGGTAACAATTATTAATATTTATATTAATATATAATTTTAATATATTTAATTTAATGATTTGCAATTTTTAATTACTTTTAAATATTTAAATTTATGTGTTACTTTAATTGTTACAAAGAATAAAAAAATAATTGGGAAATATAATGAAAAATAGATTGTTTGTACACTAAATATTGCACATAATATAAAAAATAGTAATAATATATATTGAATTGCTATTAATATATTAAATTTTATTAATCCTTTTGCTTTGAAATTATTTATTGAATCAATAGTTCTATGCCAATCTATATCATTTATTATATTTGCTAATTGATTTGGTATTGATGAATTATCAAATTTATTTCTAATTACATGTCTTTTTAATACAATTGAATTTCTAATGAAATTATCTAAATTATTATCTATTAATATTGATTGACTACTTTTTTTATTATTATAAAAACTATTATATGATGACATTATCTTATATTATTAATTATATACATGTAAATACAAAAAAAAAAAAAAGTAATAACACTCTCACTCACACACACACCCAACACACAAAAGACAAACAAATAAAAACACACTTCAAAAAAGAAAAAATCAATGAAAATTATTTGTAGTTTGATAAAAATATATATTTTTATTTATTAAAAAATAAAATTTTAAATTTGTTATTTACATGATGGGGGTATTATAATTTTTTGAAATTAATCTAACTATTATTATTATTATTTGGTCGGTAGGTGGTTATTTGTGTTGCATTTATTAGCAACATTGAATTCGGGTTTTTTTTTTTTTTTTTTAACGAAACGGGGGAAAATTTGGCAATAGCGCGTAAACTACTAGTTTGAGAGTATGGATGGGATTGTTTAAATTTGGTAATATTCTATTTACAATTTGAGGATAATAAGACCATTTATATATATTTAATTTGTATTGGTGTTTCTACTGGTTTTAGAGCATCCGATTTCACTAAATTTGCTTGAGAATGGTTCTTTAATTAATACATGGAATCCAAATCTAATTCTTAATAAAAGCATTTCACCTATCATGATTGTAATGGTTATATTTATATAAATTTATATAATTTGTATGGATGTACAGGATTGTGTTTTTGTGATTTAAAAATAAAAATAAAATAAGTTTTGTTTGTCATATAAAAAAAAAAAAAAAAATAAAAAAAAAAAAAAAAAAAAAAAATAAAAAAAAATTAAAAAAAAAAAAAAAAAAATATAAAGTTA
>JACAFY010019006.1:0-12794 GCA_015252635.1 Dictyostelium capitatum | reverse complement strand
TTTCTCGGTCTTGGGTGGCGTTATTTTTTTAAAATCTATATAATATTTTTTTTTTTATAAAAATATTAAAAAAAAAACCAAATAAAAAAACACCATTTAAAAAAAAAAAAAAAAAAAGAAAAAAAAAAAGAACCTCTGATTGATCAAAGTGTTTCTGGTAAAAAAAGTAAAGCCGAATAAATTTGGTGTAATAACAAAACCAATATTGTTAACTGGTTCGAGAAAAAAATTAGTGTGCAATGAAAAAAAAAAAAAATTTGGGTCAGAAAACATATTAATTATGTCATCATTATTGTCTCTTTTTATTTTTATTTTTTTTTTTCATTGCAACTAAATTTTTTTTTCATTACATTTTATTTTTATTTTTATTTTTATTCGTTGTTATTATTTTTTCGATGCTCGTTCAGATAAATAAGATTTCGGAGTTTAACAAACTCCGAAAAATTTAAAATATCTACAACATTATCATAAGTATATAATTTATATGTATAATTTTTAAAACAAAAAAAAAACTATAACGGTTTGAAGTAAAGGTTGACAAATATTAGGCCCAGTTATATTTTTTCAATCAAACCTGGTAAGTGATCAAAGTTGATTGCCAACCAATCTTTTTAAATATTAAATTTCAATGAAAATTCTTTTAAATTAAATTTGTGTGGTTGCTATTGATCAAAGTAAGATGTAATATTACTTTGTTGTTAAAGTATTATAAATTAATAACAATATACAAATAACTAAATAATAAAGAAATGAACAATTATTCATCCATGATAATAAAAACATAAAATTATTCAGTTTTGTTGTAATAATGGAACATTAAAAAATATATTAACTATTTAGAGTAGACTAGTTATGTATTATTTATTTAGTTTTATTTTGAACGATTGAATATAATTTACCAAGATTTAACATTGTATTAACCTTGATATGGTAAAAAACAATATAATGCTTTTGATTCACTTTCTGTAGCCAATTTAAAAGTTGAATTCGCAGTTTCAATATCATTATTATTTAATGAATATTGTAAATGAGCTAAATTATATAATGAATGCATTCTCCAACGTGAATCAATTGATGATTTATCTATGTATAATTTATAGCAATCCAATGATTCTTGATAACGTAATAAATATTGCAATGTATCAGCTTTATAATAATAATAAACATCTGAATTAATTGATTGTGAATTTGGTGCTTCAGATAATTTAATACAGCAATTAATATCATCCAATGCTTTTGAAAATTCATCAATGTATCTATTGAAAAATGATGAAAAGAATTTGAGTATTTCAATTGAATTTGGATATTTCTTGATTGATTTATCAATTTGTTCAATTACTGATTTAAATCTATTGTTATGTTTTGTAAAATCACAACAATGACCTACTACATTAAAACAATTTATACCAATTCAGGCAATATGAATTGATGCTGGTCCTGATTTTTCAATTTCGTTTGATAAATAACTAATAATTGGATCCAACTTATCCTTTGGTATTTTAATTGCATATAATTCTTTAATTTCAAATGCTTTTGCAATTAATTTAATAGGTTTTCTTTTTGATTTAATCTTTTTGATTTTTCAAATAATTTCAATGATTCATTTACCAAATCCCAACAATTAATTAACCTTTTTGCTGTAACCGATGGATAAACTGAATCTTGTGCAAACTTTAATATTTTACCATAATCAAATGAATTTTGTTGTTTAAGAGCATGATATTGAAAAAAATATTCTTGACTAAATAACTCTTTGGATATATCAAACTTTGAATCTGATGAATCTATAAAACTTTGATTATTTTTATCACTTGCAGCCATTGGATCCGAATTTTTCAATACTCCAGAATAATGATCGAAAGATTGTTGATCATTATGAACTTGAAATCCCAATTTCCATAATTTAATTGCTTCTTCTTGATTTATAATTTCATTTGGACCATAATAAAACATTGCACCTAGTGAAGAGAAACAAAAACCAATATCATCAAGTTTTAACTTCCCGCTAATGTCAACGTTACATGCCAATTTTAACCAATAAACTGATTTATGTACATCTCTAATAACTTGAAATCCATAAAAATATAATCTTGCAATTGAAAACATAGCAGAGACTTTTGAATTTTGAACAGTAAAATCATTGTAAGATGTTGCAATGTTTTGTTTATCAAAATTAAACATTGCAACTTTATAATATAATGCTAATGCCATTTGTGTATTAATTTGAACGTGATAACCAAATTCATACATTCTACCCAATGAATTATATGTTTGTGGACAAATTTCATTTTCATTATCACCACAAACAATAATTGAATTCCATAATAATTTAAATGCAATTGAATAATTTCTTTTTTAAATTGTTCAATAGCCAAATTGTGATAAATTGGACTTTTGAAGAAATTTTCACTTGAAATTAACTTTAAATCTTTTAATTGTTTGGATTGCTTATTATTGTTTATTAATTGAATTTACAATTTCTAAAGGAAATGTTTGAAATGATGTCAACATTTGATCTTAAATTGATTGAATATGTTGTTCCAATATTTTCATAGAAACCCAATTGTAATTTTCCATTGTTTTGAATTTCTTTAATATTGTATAATGATACAGATGTTTGATTAATCTTTTTAAACATTTCATTATATTCTTGATTGTTTGGTTCCAAATAAAGTGCAACATTAATATACATTAATGCCATATCATATCCTTCATAAGTACCTTTACTTGAATGTAAATATGCTAATTTCATATATGGTTTACTCCATGAAGGTGTGAATGTTAACGCAAATTTTATTGATTCAATTGAAGTATTTCTAATAATATAGTGAAAAACATTGATTTTTTTTGTTATATAATTATCTTTACATAATTCCTTTTTAGTTGCTTCGTAATTTGACCATGCTTGATTTAATCTTAATGTTGAAATAGTTTTAAAGCTAATATCTAAACCAGTTATAAATTCAAATGATTTTAAATATAATGTTTCTGCTTCTTTATAATTATAAATATTGCCTGTAATTTTAAAGTTTTCAACGATTTTATCAGCTTGTATCATCATTTCTAAACATTTCATATCTTTCTCTTTATTCATTTTATAACCACCTGTAATTTTAGATTGATCTGTATTTAATCTAAATTCAATATCTTCTTTTGCAAATTGTTCACCACCATTAACTTTATATAATTCTTTTAATAATAACAAAATTTAACTTAAATCTTGGACTGATGCTTTTGATTCGCTTGAAATAACTGTAAATGATGTTTAATGTTAATAAGTATATGTAACGCAATTGTAATAAATATAAGACATACTTTTATCAAATTGTTTAAATGAATTTATGATTTCACTTTCCTTTTCAATCTTTAATTTATTTTTATTTGATAAATTTTTATTATTTATTGATAATAAAATGAAGAGTACATCATCTTCCCAACTATATACATTACTCTAATATTATATTTTGCATGATATTAATACTTTTAATTTGGTTGTATGTTATTTATAATTGTAGTACCTACAGATTTAATTGATGCTTGATCACGTGTGCCAAGTGATTTAAATTGATCACCTAATGAACCAATTACAAGTTCACCATGTAATGGATTACATTTATATTCTTGACCACTAAATAATTTACCAAGATCTTTAAAGAAATTTTCTCTTGAAATTAGATTTGAATCTTTTAATTGCTTGGATTGTTTATTAATTGAGTTACGAATTTCAAAAGGAATGGTTTGAAATGATGTCATCATTTGATTTTTAATTGATTGGATATGTTGATTAATATTTTTAAACATTTCTTTATATTCTTGATTGTTTGGTTCCAAATAAAGTGCAACATTAATATACATTAATGCCAATTCATATCCTTCACGAGTACATTTACTTGAATGTAAATATGCTAATTCCAAATATGGTTTACTCCATGAAGGTGTGAATGTTAACGCAAATTTAATTGAAGTATTTCTTTTTAATTGATTCGTAAATTGACCATGCTGATTTAATCTTAATGTTGAAATTGTTTTATATCTAATATCTAAACCAGTTATAAATTGAAATTCTTTTAAATATAATGCTTCTTTATAATTATAAACATTGCCTACAAAATTAACTTTATATAATTCTTTTAATGATAACAAAATGAAACCTAAATCTTCAACTGATGCTTTTGAAGTATTTGAAATAATAGTAAAGTACACGTGATGCAATTGTTATAGGTTTTTGTAGTCATGATTAATTGTAATAGATATGCATAAGTTTTTAAAATCAAACACATACCTTTATCAAATGAATTAATGATTTCATTTTCTTTTTCAATCTTTAATTTATCTTTATTGGATAAGTTTTTATTAATTATTGATAATAAAACCAAGAGTACACCATCTTTCCAACTATATACATTACCCTGATATTGTATTTTTTTAGTATATTTAATTTGGTTGTTTGTTATTTTAATTGTAGTACATACATATTTAAATGATACCCGATCAAGTGTATCAAGTGATTTAAATTGATCACCCAATGATTTAATTACTAATTCACCTTGTAATACATTAAATTTATTTTCTTGACAACTAAATAATGTTAATAATATCTTTACACAATAACATTTGTAATAACATAAATTTTTCAAAGTTATATTATTATCATTACCCATTTTTTATATCAATAAATATAAAATATATATTGTAATATAAAAATAATGTGTTGAAGTGGCCATAGTGAAATAAAATAAAAAAAAACAAAAATTAAAAAAAAAAGAAAAAAATCAAAAATCTAATTTTAAATTGTGTTAATGCAAAATGAGTAATTTTTAAAAATTAATAATCACATTTTCAAATATTCACATTTCATTCTGTATTTAAATTCAATGTGATGTTAGTTATCTCAATATGTGTGGATTTTAAAAATATAAAAATTAATCTTTGTAATAACTTCTTTAAAATTATCTTTTACTAGAAATATATGAATTTAATATGAAAAATTTAATTTTTTTATCAATTTATGATATATATACAGATAGATTTTAAAGGAATATTATAATATATTTATATAAAATTAATTAATTAATTTTGGTTTTTTTTTTTTTTTTTTTTTTTTTTTTTTTTTTTTTAAAAAAAAAAAATTAAAAAAAAAAAAAAAAAAAAAAACAAATTTTTTTTAAAAAATCTTCTAAACCCACGTAAAACAGTTTTTAATTAAACATATATATAAATTCATTGGATAGGTTTGTGTGTGATAATCTATCTATCAATTTATTTGTTTTTATTTTTATTTTTATTTTAAATTATATATATAATGTCAACCAATTAATTTTTAATTTTATTCTGAAAAACTAAAACTTTTAATTACAACTTTACCCATATTTTTATTTGCTTCTAAATATTCATGTGCTTCTTTAATTTCAGTGATATCAAATACTTTATCAACAATTGGTTTTAATTGACCAGTTTCAAAAAGATTTAAATATTTCTTTGAAAATTCATTAACCAAATCAGCTTTATATGCATTATCACGATTTCTCAATGTTGATCCTTTAATTGTTAATCTTTTACCTAAAATTGGTGCAATATTTGTATTTTCTTTAATATTTGATCCTGATAAAAATCCCTTTAATATATACATGTGTAGAAAAAGTTAGTAACTATTATGTTTAGATTAATATTAATATACTTACTTGAACAATCATACAACCATCTAATGAAAGTGATTGTAAATTTTGATTAAAATATTTTGCACCAACATAATCAAATACATTGTTTACACCTTTTTTTTCGGTTACTTCATTGATTATATCTTGAAATGATTCATTTGTTTTATAGTTTATAGTATGAGTAGCACCTAAATTTTTAATGAATGAAGCTTTTTCATCGGAACCAACAGTACCAAATATTTTAGAAGCACCGGCAACTTTACATAATTGAATTAATGCAGTACCAACACCACTAGCAGCAGCATGAATTAATACAGTGTTACCTTGTTTAAAATCAGCTAATGGATGTAACGCTTGAAATGCAGTTAACCAAGCTTCTGGTATTGCAGATGCTTGTTCAAATGTTAAATGAGATGGCATATGAAATGCTTGATTTGATGCAATTGTACAATATTCACCATATGCACCACCACCAACTAATCCAAATACTTTATCACCCAATTTAAATCTTTTATCAACAGTATCTTCTTGAACTACAACACCAGACATTTCTAATCCTAATATTTCACTATCACCTGGTGGTGGTGGATATCTACCCATTCTTTGTAATATATCTGCTCTATTCAATGCAAAACTTTTAACTTGAACAAGTATTTCATTACCCTTTGGAATTGGTTTACTTGTTGATCCAATAATTAAATTTTCAATACCTCCAAATTGTTTTAATATAATTGATCTCATTTGTGACATTCTCTTATTAATAAATTATAATATATTTATATATAATATTAATTTGTATATTTTATATGTGTTTTATTATTTTTTTTTTTTTATTAATGGGAATAAAAATGTTTTGAATTTCATATCATAAAAATTTAATTTATTTTTTATTTTTTTTTTTTATTTTTTTTTAATTTTTTTCATTTTTGAAATTTTTTTTTTTAATTACTACGAGACATCAGAATTAAAATGGATAAAAAACAAACGACTTCTACAACTACAACATCTACAACTACAATCAACAATAATAACAATACAATACCAACACTAGTTAAAAGAGTTACAACATTAAATTTTGATATAGAGATTAAAAATTTCGAAAATGATTTAAAAGATGCAAGTTTTATTTCAATAGATACAGAATTTACAGGATTAGGTTATCAAAAAGGTTTAAAATTAGAGTAATTATCAATATCGATTATAATATTTCCTATATAATAGAATACTAATAGTAATACCTACTATAGTGATATACAAGAAAAGTATAATTCAATGGCAAATTTAGTTAAACAAAGATCAATTTTAGAATTTGGTATATCAATTTTTAAAGCAAATTTTGAACAAGATTTAAATTGTAATCCACAACAAAGTTCATCAAACACAGATAAAGAATTTATACAAGATTATAATTTAAATAATAATAATAAAGATGAAGAACTTGGTGAAGTAGTTTTACCTTCAACTTCCACTTCCGCTACTACAACAAATAATAATAAAACCACAACAACATCAACAACAACAAATACAACAACTCCAACAAATAATAATACAAATACAAATACAAATACAAATACTACAAATAAGAAAGAAGAAAAGAATTATACAATTAGAGTTTATAATTTTTTAATGTTAAATATATCAGATTTTTTAGTTACTCCAAATTCATTAACATTTTTATCAAAACATGGATTTGATTTCAAAGAATTATTTTTATATGGTATTCCATTTCAAAGTAAAAGACCAGTACATAATCACAACAATAGTAATACAACAATGAATTCAACACCAACTAAATTTTCAATTGCAGCAGCAGCACAAAAATTACAACTTGAAGAAACATTATCAAAATCAAAATTGTTAATTGATTTATTGACAAAGGTTAAATTACCAGCAGTAATTCATAATGGTGTTTTTGATTTACTCTTTCTTTATCAATCATTAATTGGAGATTTACCAGATAAATTAAATGATTTCATTTCAAAAGTTCAAAATGTATTCCCTATAATGTAACTATTTAAATATTAATACCAATATATACTTATATATTATAAATATTAACAGTATATTGATTACAGATACGATACAAAATATATAGCAGAATATAAAATTTGTGAAAAAAGATCATATTTACAATACTTGTTTCAAAAATATGAAAGATTAAATTTCAATAGAAAAACAAGAAATGAAGTTTATTTATCATGTGATTTTAAATCATTTGATCATATTGAAGAAACAGATCAACAACAACAACACCAACAACATTATAATTTAGTTCCATTGGTCAATATAGAATATTCATTTATTAAAGAATTTTTAGCAACAACTAAAATATGTACAGATTTTGCAGATTATGGTCATTGTAAATTTAGAGATGCATGTTTAGAATCACACGATATTTCATTGATTTTAGATCAAGAAGATCAAAAAACTCAAAAAAAGAAAAGAAGAAGAAATAAATTTGAATATGAAGATGAAAATGGTAATAGTTTAGATGGTAGTGAAGATAATGAAAATGATGAAAATAAAAACAATAATAATAATACAACTACTACAACTTCAAAATATAGAGAAATACTTAAAATGGAAGGTCAAAATATTCATTCAGCAGGATTTGATTCAGCAATGACTGGTTTTATATTTACATATTATTTATCATTATTTACAAATTCAAATTTATTATCAGAAGTTGAAAATAAAATATTTTTATCTGGTAAACAAACTCCATTGGTTTTAAAAGTTTCAAAATATGCATAATAACTCTAATAATAATAAATTTTAATTTAAAAAAAAAAATAAAAATAAACAAGAAAGAGAAATAGCTAATACAATAGAAAATGTATTAATGAAATTAAAATCAACATCCTATAACTTTGTAAAAACTAAATTTAAAGAGTAAGAAGAGAAATTAAGATAATAATAATTTTTATTTATATTTTTTTATGTTTTTTTTTGTAATTGATCTATTATTAAAAACACCTTTATTATAATTATAATTCTTTTTTAAATTAAAAAATAAACAAAAATAAAAATAAAAATAATAATAATAAATTAGTTTAAAATAAAATGTTTACTTATGTTATTATCTAAAATTAAATAATAATAATAAACAATGTTTGAATTTATTATTATTAATTACAACTATTTTAAAAAAAAAAAGTAGAAATAGATTTTTTATTCTTTTTCAATTATTGAATCTATTCATATATATATATATATAGAGATTTAATACTAATTATATACAAAATGAAATCTTTTAAAGTTTGTGGAGAAGCAATTATAAATAATAATAAGATTAGATGTATTTTAGAAATGAATGTAAGAAATAGATTAACAAGAATATTTAAAGATAGATTCTTTGTTGAAACAGGTTATGAATGGAAAAATAATTTAGAACATGGTGAAGTTTTAGCAAAAAAATATAATGATTTATATGATAGTTTAAAAAAACATGTACAAAATTTTGTTGATAGAGGTAATTTAGTTTTATTTTCAATAGATTTAATAATAGTTTTTTTATTATCTCCAAAACCACCACTTTTAAAATATGATTCAAATAAATTGGAAATTCAAAATAAAACTATTATCTCATTTTCAAATTGGTTAAAACATTTCAAAAATGGTAATTATTTTAATTATTATTAATATTATTTAAAAATAAATAAATTACTTATATATATATATTATAAACTATAACCGTTATGAATAATAGACCATGTAATTACATCAACAGATGAAGAATATAAACAAAACTTTTAAATTAGTAGAATGGATTAAAGAATTAGATTCAACATTGAATTGTAAAGTTGTAATTACTAATGAAATGATTTCAAATGAATTTAATAAAACAATTAAATGTGACCAATTGATTATGATAAATGTGAATCTATAAATGAAAAGAATGCAAATCTATTAAAAATTAAAGGTAATTTAGAATTTTCAAAAAAGAATTATTCTTTAGCAATTGAATGTTATTTAAATGCATCATATTTAGAAGGATTACCAAATTATACACTTTCAATTATATATTTAAACCTTAGTATTACTTTTTATGAACATTATTTATCGTTGGGTATAAAACGTATTGATTATCCTATTCAAGACAGAGATTATCATAAAATATACAATTCTTTTATATATGCAATTGAAGCTACTATACTAAATCCACTTTGGGGTTTAGCATATGCAAAAGCTACAAATATCTCTGTTAAATTGAATCTTTATGAAGTACGAACTGCTCATATGGCTATGGATGTAATGGAACTGGATAAATCATTACTCTCTAGTATTGATTTATTGGATATTCTTGAAAATCCTGCTAGATTTAATTCAAGAGATAATACAAAAGAAGCAATTGATAAAATTGAAAAATTTGGTAAATTAAAATCTCCACCATTTAAAAATACAACTACCATTGATCAATTTTTAGGTTCAATTTTATCATCAATACAAAAGATTGAATTGGAATCATTTCAAAATGAATATGGATTGTCAAAGAAAGAAGCACAAGATTATATTTTCGAAAGCAACTCTCAACATTATTTTAACTAAAAGAATTATAGTAAATCATTATTATATATAAATAGATCCATTGGTGATAATACTCAACGTGCTAAACAATATTTATATTTAGTAGAGATATGCAAAAATGAATTATGTGGTTTGAAATTTGACTCTAAATTAATTCTATCATTATTATTAAAAGCTTCATTACAACCATTAGAATTTAAAATATCAAAAAGTAAATCAAATAATTCAAAATTATCCAAAGATGTATCTAATAATTATAGTGTTGTAAAAGTGTATTCTATTCTTGGTGAAATATATTATCATGGATTACTCGATGAAAATATTGATATATTAAAATCAAAATATTATTTTGAACTTTCAATTAAACACTATGGATATGAAGTAAAATGTAATTTAGTTGGTAAAGCATTTTATATACTTGGATTCATATATTATAATGGTAGATTACCTAATGAAGTAGCAAATATTGAATTAGCAAAACAATTGTGGTTAAATGGTGTGGAAATTGGTTATTCGGATTGTCAAAGTGCATTATGTAAATATTTTAATTTATCAACATTTTTTAAAAAAACCATTAATCCTACTTTACCTGTTATTGGTGCAACTGAATCTAATTATCTAACTGAATATCTTTGTACTGATAATAATGAAATTGTTAAACCAATTGATATGAATGAAATTCGTATATTATCAGAAAATGGTAAATCAGAATATTCAAATTTAATATATTCAGTTCATTTAAAGATTATAAAATTTCATAAATTATTTGATCAATATCAATTAAAATTGGATAAAAAAGAATCAATATCTAATCAATCAAAATTTGATATTATCAATCAATTATCAAGTGTATATTTAGATTGTGAATTAGTTTATATCATTATAATGCCAAAAGATGTATTATTTTTAATTAAAGATTTGGTTGACGAATTATTACAATTATTTGGTAGTAATAATGTAAATGTTAGAATTTGTTGGTTAGGTTTAAATCGTGGTAGAGGTGATATTAATAACTACAGAGAATATATTAAATTTGCACAAGATTCAATTAAACAATGTGGTCATTTACCAATATTTGAATTTTATATTTGTATTGGTTTAAGATATTTGAAACAATTTGATATTCAATTTGTATCATCATTCAATTATTTAATTTCAAATCAATTAACATTATCTCAAAAAGATAAAGATTTATTCATTTATTTATCAATTACAACAGTACCTTATTTTGATAATCCGCATGATAAATTTAAAAATTTAATTGGTATAAATGAAATTGTAATTGAATATTTAAATAGATTAACAAATGCAAAAACAGATAACCCAAATATTTCAGAAGTTTACTTTTCATATTCTTTATTATTATTACGTTCATTTTCAAATTCAAAGAAATCAATATTAAATTATTATGAAAAAGGTTTAAAAATTATTAAAAAAACTCCACCATTAATTATCAATAAGAAATTAGAAAGATTAAATTTATTAAAACAACAATTATCAATTCATTATAATGATAATTCTTTTTTAAATTAAATAAATAAAACAAACAAGTAAGACAGATAGGAGGATGATTATTTTTATATTATATAACAAAAAGATTATTTTATTTTATTTTTTTAAATTATGAGGTTTGTTTATATTTATAGAAGAGTGATACAACATAACTTATTTAATATAAATAAATAGTCGAGCGAGAGGTATAGTAAAGACCCTTAAACCATGAATAAACTATTTTGGTAAAATAATAATAATTAGTTAGATAAATGTTTGTTTTGTTTTAATTATCACACACGTGTGACGACCAACTATAAAATATAAAACATACCCTGATGGTTTTTCACCTTTAGCTTGTAATTGCATAGTTTGTTGATGAATGGTACATAATGTACAATAACAAACGGTTAAACAATCCATGACACCTGAACCTTCAATTCCGTGTTTTTCTCTGATTTGTGATCTAGTTAAACAAGTTACACATGGGAAACATAATGCAGTGACTAAACAATCGGTGATTTCACATTGTCTACCATCGACGGTTGCTCTTTGTTGCATAACTTGTAACTGGAGATTAAAAAAATGTGATAATTAGTATTGGCGTACAAATGGATTTAAATATCAAAAATCAACTTACTTGTGGCCATAAGTATGAAATACAGCATACTCTGATATCAGAAGTACAATCGCATAATCCTATTGGTCAAAAAAAAAAGAGAAGAATAGTGATATTAATAATCTATTTTTAATTATTTCTATTTTTAAAAGTTGATCATTTTTAATCATTTTTTTTTTTTTTATTTTTTATTTTTTTTTTTCGTACACATGTGACCTTTAAACAAAACATTATACAATAAAAATGATAATGATGTTGACATTTATAATAATTTAAAAGGTTATAATAATAAATTACATACCGTGTTCCCAGTTTGACATTATATATTTATTTATTTATTTAGTTTATAACCTAAGAGTGTAACAATAAAATTGAAAAAAAAAAAAAAAAAAAAATTTATTTTTAATACGCGGAAAAAAAAAAAAAAAAAATTAAATAAAAAAAAAAAAAAATTTTTATGTTCATAAAATTTTTTAAATTTTTAAATAATTAAAAAAAAA
>JACAFY010018995.1:0-12796 GCA_015252635.1 Dictyostelium capitatum | reverse complement strand
TTTTTATTTTATTTTTAAAAACTTTATTTAAAATTTTTTATTTTTGTGTATTTTTTTTTTTTTTTTTTATTAATTTTTTTTTTTTTAAAAAAAAAAAAAAAAAAAAAAAAAGAAAACGAAAATTTTTTTTTAGATATTACCAGAATAGTAATGTGATATGAGAATTCTTTTGAAATTATTTTTATATTTACTAATCTAAATTGATAACATCAGATATTTACAACCTTATTAAGGGTTGTGATCATCATTTTCGTAAATTTTATCGTCATCTGGTATTAATAATTTTACCATTACCCACACTCAAAAAAATGATCTTACATTTGCATTTCATTATTTGAACTATGCATATTTTTTAAATGGTAAGACCTGTGAAATTTTCGTTGTGTTGAATGTGGTGAAAAAATTAGCAGTTTAGATCATCATTGCGGTATATTTTTTATTTATTTAATTAATCGCTTAATCTATTGTATTGCTTATTTATAAAAAAATGAAAAAACACATACACAAAAAAAAAATGAAAAATCAGTAGATAACTTTGTCTGTTCATTAAAATCTTTATAAAGTTCATAAAGTAAATTACCCATCAATTATATTCAATAATAATGAATAGCAAACTATATAGCAATCAAATGGCATTCATTTTTTAAATTAGAAATTAGTGATGATAATTTTTTAATGGGATATCAACCGCTGGAATATTTTCCATATGATTTAGAACCAGAATAAGTAATCACATTTTATTTAAAAACTAAATGCGAATTTCCATTACCAACCAATTAGTGATATAAATGAATTTCAAAGAAAAAAAAATTATTAGCGGTTGTTGTGAAAAAAAAAAAAATTTGAATTTTTTTAAAAAAAAGATTTTTATTTTTTAATATTGAAAAAAATATAAAGTAAACAAATAAAAGAGATAGATAGAAAAATGACTACTTTACCATCAAAAGAAGCAGTTGTAGTTATATTAGATATTGGGTTGGGTATGACAAGTAGTAGTGGTGGTACAAATAAATCATCATCAATTGAAGATGCATTAAGATCAGTTACATTGTTGTATCAACAAAAATTAATATATGGTAAAAAGGATCAATTGGGGTTAATACTTATTGGAACAAAAGGTACAAAGAATAATTTACAAGATGATGGGTATCAGCATATAACAGTAGTAAGTGATATTGAAGAACCAACCATTGAAACATTGAAATATTTAGAGAATTTAGCACCAGGTGAATCAAAAGGTGATGTAATAGATTCATTAATCGTTGCAATGGATATGTTAATTAGAAAAACAGAGAATAAGAAATACCAAAAACGTATATTCCTTGTAACAAATGCAAGAGATCCAATAAACACTGAAGATTTATCAATTGTAAAAGATCAATTTAAAAAGATTGATGTTAAATTAAATATAATTGGTGTTGATTTCATTGAAGAATTGGATGAACAACAAACAGATGGTGGTGGTGATAATGGACCAAATGATATGGATACAGGATCAAATAAAACATTAAAAGAAAAGAATGAAATATTCCTTAGAGAATTTGCAGAATCTGTAGATGGTGTATTGGTACCTGTTAAACAAGCATTGGAAATGATGAGTTTCTTTAGATCACAATCTGTTCTTCAACGTACAAGTTTTAGAGGTTCATTAGAGATATCATCAGAATTGAAAATACCAGTTTGGGGTTACTTGAAAATGAAACAACAAAATTTACCATCATTAAAGAAAATTTCATCATTAGCACAACAACAAATACTAAAAAGACAACAAGAACAAGCAGCAGCAGCAGCAAGAAACAATGGTGATGATGATGAAGATGATGAACCAATTAAACCAATTACAATGGATGTAAACCAAGAATCATCATATTATAGTATAACAGATCCAGATAATGAAATTTCTAAAGATGATTTATTAAAAGGATATAAATATGGTAAATCATTAATTCCATTTTCAAAGATTGATGAAGATCAATTGAAATACTCTGCAAGTAAATGTTTAAAAGTAGTTGGATTTACCGATAGAAAATCAATACCAGTATACTACAATATGGGTAACACAGAGATATTTGTATCAGCACCAAATGATAAACAATCTGAACTTTCATTATCATCATTTATCCATGCATTGGTTGAAACTGATCAAGTAATGATTGTACGTTACGTTAAAACAAATAATGGTACACCATATCTTGGATATATGATACCACATATAAAGAGTGATTATGAGTGTCTTTACTATAATCATTTACCATTAGCCGATGATATTAGACAGTATCAATTCCCATCGATATCACCAAAGAATCCATTAACTAGAAAATCATTTATACCAAATGCCGAACAAATGGAATCCACTAAACAACTAATTGAAAGTATGGATCTAATGAAATCTGAATTTGATGAAGATGGTGATCCAATTCAAATGTTAAAACCAAGATTCACATATAATCCATTACTTCAACATTTTTATCAATGTCTTCATCATCGTTCATTACATCCAAATAGTCAAATTCCAAAATTAGATCCAATAATTTCACAGTATATCAATCCAGATCAAGTTATTTTAGAGAAATCAAAAGAATCAATTTCAAACTTTTCATCGAAATTTCCACTCACAAAAACAAGTTTATTTGCAAAACAATCAACCACAACAACTGCAAATGGTGGTAACAATCAAACCATGGTTGGTGGTGTTAAATATCGTTGGAAAGATGGTATGCTCATTGGTGAAGAAATAAATTTAGATTCCTATGTTGCAGATGATGGTTCAGAATCAAAGAAACGTAAAATAAATGATTTTTCAGAGTTTTCATTGGATAAATTGATTTCGGGTTACGTTAATGAAGTTGGTACAATTAATCCAGTTCAAAACTTTAAAGATATGTTAAATCGTAGAGACATTGATTTAGTTGATAAAGCAATTACATTGATGAAAGAAAGAATTGTACAGTTGGTAAATGATTCATTGAAAAATCAATATTATCAAAAAGCATATGAATGTATTAAAGAACTTAGAATTGGTTGTATCAGAGAATCTGAAGCTGAAACTTTTAACAATTGGTTAAAAGAAATTAGAACAACTTTTGAAAACAAGAAACGAGATGATTTTTGGCAATTCATTACCACCTGCGATAATCATATCACTTTGATTTCTCAAGATGAATGTGATTCATCTGAAGTTACTCAAGAAGAAATTGATCAATTCCTTGATAAAAAAGTTGGTCAATATGTTCCTACTCCAGTTGTAAATGTAAATACTGATTCAGTTGATGATTTATTTGATCAAATTGAATAAAATAAAAACACCAATTTTTTTTATAAAATTAAATGATAATGTATTTTTGGTTGTTATGTTTATTTGTTTTTTTTATATTGGTAATTTAGTTTAAAATAATGGAATACATATTCAATATATTAAAATAATAATTAAATTTAAAAAAACTAAAAAAATAATAATATTGTGACATGAGGAAGAGTTTATTTATTTTTTTAATGTAAAGACTGAAGTTGCAGCAACAGATACTTTCTTTGTATCAGTCCATGAATTATTATAAGTTGAATATGTATAGAGTTTGAATGAACCATCATGAACTTGAGCCATTTGATAAATACGTGGTAATGATGGATCAGAGAAAATAGCAAATGCATGTTTGAATTGAATAGCTAAATTGTGATGACCATTCCAACCTGAATTTTTAAATTCTTTGGTAGCAGTATTAAACCAAAATAATTCTGGACCACCTTTACTTGTTGCAGATTCAACATTTATATTACAAATAATAGTTTCAGTTTTTTCAACGAAACCAATATTATATGGAGTACCAACTGGTTTATAACCTTGACCTACATTTGTAACTTTGAATTCAATAGCAGTTTCTAATGATTTACAATCGATATCATATGAATTTACAAAAAGATCATTTGAACCTGATTTAGTGTAAATGACATAATAGATTTTAGTTTTTGGATTAAAAACAGTTGTAGAGACAATACCAGAGAATTCATGCATTTTCTTTAATTTATGATCATTTGCAAATATTTTACCAACATGAACAATACCATCTGAATGTGAAGTAAATGTACAAAATAAATTATATTCATCATTGGTACCATCAAAAGCAAGACCAGTGTATGTATTTGATTCACTTAAGAATGAATTATTTAATTCTTTCCATGTTGTAGTATCAACAGTGATAATGAATTTTACATTGGTTTCTGTATTTAATGCAACAAAACTTAATTGTTTTGATGCATGATTGTATGATGATGTTTGTGATCCAATATGTTGATAATTTTCATATGTTTTTTTAACAGTCGATACAACTTTACCCAATTCCATTGTACCAATATGTGCATTTTTTTCATCATTCCAAACTCCTACTGCTGGAATTACTACTGCTGAAGATGCTGTTTTAAATAATAATAGTTATTAGTATTACATGTTCATACACTTCTATTATTTTGATATTTTTACTTACTCATCATTTTTAATTGTATATGTATAAATATTTATAATTTATAAATTATAAGAGTGTTGAAGTTTATTTAATAGTAGTTATTAATTTGATAGTAATAATAATGTTTTTTTTTCATTTTATATTTACAAAATAAATTTTTATATTTCAACCAAAGCTCGTTTTCACGAGCTGGTTTTTTATAAAATTTTAATATTAATTTTCTAAAAGTCTAATTTCTCAAGGTCAGTGACATCATGTGTCTATTCAGATAACTAAACTTTAAAAAATGAAATAATTCAACACCACATCATTTTGTTAAATTTATCGTTATTATTCGTGGACTAGTTTATATATGACGTCGAGCTTTATTTGCTTAAAATTCAAAATAAATTTTTAAACAACATTTTTGCATCGCTAAAAAAATCAATATCAAATTAATCCCACCTATATATATTTCATATGTGTTTGTTATTTCATAATTACTATTGGGAAAATTGAAAAAAAAAAAAACATATTATAAAAGTGACTGACACACTACTACAAAAATCTAACATTGTTTAGAATTCATACAATTTTTATCTCTACCTATCCTGTATTTGTGTGTTTCTGTTGTCGCATATAAGGTCCTCACTTGGCCGTTATTCATTCTGTTGACCACTCGTAATACAATTTTAAAATTTGAATCCCATAAATTATTGAAATGTTCCATTGGTGACAATGAAATTATATAGAACATAATCTACTTAATTACTACAATTATTTAAAATCAGTTGTAATAATTAAGTAGATTTATATTTTTTTAAAAGGATATATATTAAATCATATGCTAAAGAACGTAACTTTTTTTAGAAATTTATGACAAACAAAAATTCTTTTTTTAATTTTTTTTTTAATTTTTTTTCTACAGATATTTTTTTTAAAGCTATTTAAATTAAATTTATTGAATTAAAAAAATCAATTAATTAAAACTACAAATAAATAATTAAATAAATAATTAATAAATAATGACAAAAGTAAAGCAAATATTATTAAAAAATCATGTAAATGGTAGAAATGCAAATGAAGAAGATTTCACTCATACTGAAATTGAATTTAATGAAAACACTGATATTAAAGAAGGTGAAATCATTGTAAAATTGGTATATGTATCAGTTGATCCATATTTAAGAGGTAGAATTGGTACTGCAAAATCATATGCTTCATCATATGAAACTGGTAAACCAATGATTAGTATTTGTATTGGTGAAATTACTAAATCAAATAATCCAAGATGGTCAGTTGGTGATAATTTATGTGGTCAACTTCCATGGGTAGAAAAATTTGTATACGATGGTAATGATAAATCAATTTATAAAGTTGATGGTAAATTGGCACCATTACAATCATATTTAGGTGTACTTGGTATGGTTGGTTTAACTGCATATCATGGTTTAAATGAAATTGCTGAACCAATTAAACAAGGTGAAACATTAGTTGTTTCAGCAGGTGCAGGTGCAGTTGGTAGTTTTGTTGGTCAAATTGGTAAAATCAAAGGATGTAAAGTTGTTGGTATTGCTGGTTCTGATGATAAAGTTGAATATATGACTAAAGAATTAGGATTTGATATTGGTATTAATTATAATAGTCCAACTTATAAAGATGATATAACAAAAGCATGTTCAAATGGTGTTGACATTTATTTTGAAAATGTTGGTGGTGAAGTATCTGATGCTATTTGGCCATTATTAAACTTCAATGCCCGTATTCCAGTCTGTGGTGTTATCAGTGCATATAATAAAGCAGCAGGTGAAGATGTTGGACCACGTAATCAAGTTTACATTTTGAAATCATCTTCTAAAATGCAAGGTTTCATTGTTTCAAATTATATGAGTAAAAATCCAGAAGCAATTAAACAATTATCACAATGGTTTGGTGCAGGTAAAATCAAAGATAAACATCATGTTAACAAAGGTTTCGATCAAATCGTTCCTTCATTTTTATCATTATTCAAAGGATCTAATACTGGTAAATTACTTATTGATTTAAATTAAATTATAAATGTAAAACAACAACAATAAACATCATAAAGAACAATATAAAATTATTATTATTATTACAACTACTTTAAAAAAAATAGAATTATGTTTTACAGGGGTATACAAAGGATATTTACAAAAAAGTATAATGTATTTTATTATTATTGGTTATTTAAGCAAATGCATTAAAACTACCAGATGAACCTTGTTGTGGAATTTCATTTTGATGTGAATGACCATGTCCGCCATGTGAATGTGAATGACCATGTCCGCCATGTGAATGACCATGACCATCATTACCACCATCACCATGATCATGTGGTAACATTGAATGTAAGAAATAAATTGAAAAGAAAAAGAAAATCATTCCCAATACATTTGAAAATGCAGCTTCATCAACTGAAATATATTTTAATGATGCTGGTAATAATTCTTTAATAACCATAAATACCATAATACCTGCGACTGTAAGCAGTTACAAAAAATAATGTTAGAATTACTCTATTAAAATAGTAGTAGATAATTATATTAACAGCTAACTTACCAGCAGCTAACATTGATTGAATTAAATATGGTGTCATATATTCTCTAAATATTAAACCAAATATAATTGCACCAATTGGTTCACATAAACCACTATAAGTTGCAGCTTTAAATGCTTTCCATTTACTACCAGATGCACCATAAATTGGTGCTGCGACTGCCATACCTTCAGGAATATTATGTGCTGCAATTGCCAACATTAATGGTAACCCAACATCAATACCTTTTAAACATGCTAAATAAACAGCAACACCTTCTGGGAAATTATGTAATGATACACCAATTGCTGTTGCGATACCAACTGAATTTAAATATGCATCTTTTTTCTTTTTTTCATTTTGATGTTTAATTTGTTGTTTTGATTGTTTTGGTTGTTGTTGTTGTTGTTGTTGTTTTTTATCTTTATTTCCATTTACTGGTTTTAATTTATTATCTTTATTATTATTATTATTATTATCATGGTGATCATGTTGTTTTGATGATTCAATACTTGCACCATTATTATGGCTATGATTATTTTCATCATCATGTTCATGTTCATGTGGAACAAATTTTAAAATAACTGCAAAAAATATAATACCAACAAAAAACTGTACGCAAACAATATTAATATGACAATGATAATTATTATTATTTAATAATAATAATATTGTTGTTTACATACCCAAAGATTTGCACTTGTGAATCCAATTGCTTCAATTGATTCTGGTAATAAATCCATAAATGAAATATATATCATAACACCAGATGAAAAACTTAATAAATGACCCAATAATCTATGTGATTGTTGTTTAACTAATACAACATATAATCCACCAATTGATGTTGATAAACCACTAATCATTGTCATAATTAATGCGGTTTTAACATTTTCACTATAAATATCTGTCATTTTAAAATGTGTATATTATTTATATGTATAAATGTAAATGTATTATATATCAACACAAAACACACAAATTTAATATAACCAAGTGAATTTTGAAAAAAAAAAAAAAAGTTGAGGTGAAATTAATTTTCATGTGGCAAATTAAAAAAAAAATTAAAAATTAAAAAAAAAATTATTTTTAAACTGATCTGATTCATCAATCACACCATATAAGATTTAATTTTTGACTTTTTTTTTACCCGTTATGATAACCCATATTTTAATGTGTTATTATTTTTTTTTTTTAATTTCATATTATTCTTTAGATAATATATACATCATACATTAATGAAATATCAAATGATGATGATAAATAGATTTTTAAAATGAAATTTTCAGATATTTATTGTTGCTTTTGAAAGAAATGTTAATTATTATCAATAAAACATGATTTCTTTGAAAAAAAAGATCATTTTTTGTTTTTTTTTTTTTTAAAAAAATTGTAATTTTTTGCAATGAAACAAAAAACAGTGTTGGTGTTTATATATAAAAACAAGTACAATGGGTGATAACATAGATAATTTTGAAACTTTGATTAAACCATTTGTTTGGTGTGACCACGAAAAATCTTACTCTGTTATTTTAAATGTTGGATCATATGGTAATGAAATATTTCTATCAAGACAAGATGGTATATATACTCTTTATTATAATATATTTTATTCTTTATTAACTGATTTCCCCCTTATTAATACATATTGTTTTCTATCTATTATTTATATATTTAAAGATGGATTTGAAGGAGGTGGTTATGATTGGAGTTCATTAGCTATTGTATTTTTAGAAGAAAGAATGAATGAACTATCAAAAGATATAAAATTTGATTCAGAATCAAGTGAGTAGTTACTACAACTGGATAATATAATTCAATGACACTGATCATTAAAACTATTATATTAATTAATTTTTCTTTTTTTTCATTCATTACCCACACAGGTATGTTTTGTTGCTATTCAGATAATAAAGAGGCATTAAAAAAATTCATATTAAAATTTAAAGAAGCAACTGAAAATTTACCATTATGTATTGACTTATTATCTCGTGCAGAATTAGATTAAATATATATAATAAAAAGAAAACAAAAGTACAATTATTATTATTTATTTAATAGTTTGTTAAAATCATTTTTATATTTTCTTGTATATAAATCTAAAGGGTATGGTGAATTAACAGTAATCGGTAGTGAATTTTATGAATCAATGATAGTTTTTCAATTGGTAAAGAATTATGTTTAAATCTTACATTGGTAATACCGAATGTAGAGACTATATATTTGATTATAATATATTAACCAAATTTCCAATTACATCAAATTTAATTATTGATGGAAATAAATATTTCTATGATCATAGAAAACTTATTTAAAATTAAATAAGAAAAATAAATAAATAAAATACAAAAACAATTAACTTTTTATGTTACAACGATAGCAACAAAGATATTTATTAATGAAATACACACAATAAAAAGAAAAAAGTAAAATTATTATTATTCTATTATTATTAAATATAAATAACTTTTTTTTTATTTTTTATTTGTGTTGTAGTTGTTAAATAAATTCTTAATACAAGAATTAATTTTTTAAAATTATTATAACTGTTAATATTGGTCATTAATTGATTGATAATCATCTTCTCTCCAAAATATTTTTTTAAATAATGGTATTCTTTTATAATATTCACGTAATTTTGAAGACCTAAGATAAACAAGTGCATTGAAAAAACCTTGTAGCAAGAATATTGCCTTTGCAATGTATAATAAAACTTCGATATTTGTTGTACTGTCTGTTTCATATGTTTGAATAGATTGATAAATTGATAATACCAATGTCATTGAATAACAAATTGAAAGTATACTTGGATACAATAATAATCTCCAAACTATTTTCTTTGTTGTAAGTTTCTTTTCATTTACAAATAGTACTGAGGATGTCGTTGTTTCTGATTCCCTTAAATTACCACTAATAATATGTTTAATCGTTATTATTGCCACTATAAAATTGAATGTTATAAATATTAAAAACAATATTGTTTCAAAATAAAACTTTATAAAATTTGGACTTTTAAATCTACATCTGTACATATAAAAAGTTTCAATAACATATTGTGATATTAGTAATTGGTATATTAATCTATATATATATATATATATATATATATATATGTGTGTGTGTGTGTGTGTGTGATAGAAATTATACACATACTGATTACCATTATCACTAATCATATTTGGTATTTTTGTAATTACAACTACCACCACTGGTATTCCCCAACTACAAATATGATATAAAAGTTGATTCTTTTTTAAATTTTTATTTGGATAAAAGCATAAATATAGTAAACTAAAAAGTAGTAAGTGAATATATATATATATTAGTATATGTATGCTATGATGTCATAATAACTATAACTATTATGATGTTTATGATGCTTTGATGGTTTGATAATTACTTTATTGAAATGCAAACTGACCAAACAAAGTTTGCAAAAATTAAATATTGAATAATAGATTCTTGAAAATTACATAATATGGTTGATCGTTCTATATATAGGTTTGCTGTTTTTGAAAAAAATGATGGAAATGAAATGATATCGTAAAGTAATAAAACAAATGTTGGAAATATAATGATTCTAGATAATGATGTACGTAATAACGGTATAAGGAAAAAATGTATTATAATAAATAAACAACCAATTAAACATAATATTGACCCAATCAAATTAAGTACATATGATGATAGACTTAACATGATGGTACGTATATCGTTGTTGCAATTATTATTATTATTAGTTTAATAGTTATTATAGATATTATATGTGTGGTGCGTCTGCAAAAAATGAAAAATTTTAAAAAAAACAAACAAAAAAAAATTTTAAAATAATATTTTAAAAAAAAAAGTAAATTTAAAAGCAAAAATTACTTTTTTTTAAGAATCGTGATTTGGCAGCCATCAAATTTTACAAAATAAAATAAAATAAAAAGAAAATGTCAACACACCATTGATTGATTGATTATTCTTTAAATATGAATTTATTTATTTTAAAATTGGTTTGGGGGGGGGGGTTTTATATGTACGATGTTTGTTTGTTTGTTTGTGTGGGTGGATTACTTTGATTTATTTTTGTTTGTGGCAGTAGTATCTTTGGTTGCAACGACATCTTTTTTTGCTGGGGCTGTTGTTGTTTTTTTAACTACTAGTTTTGTTGATGCTTCATCTACTTTAGCAGCGACTTTTTCATCAGATGATGCTTGTATTTCATCGGATGAATCTGATGTTTTGGTTGTAACAGCTTTAGTTGCAGTTGGTTTCTTTTTTTCAGTAACTTTTTCTACAACTTTTTCAACAACTTTTTCAACGATTGGTGCAACTACATCTTTGGCTGTTTCTTTTTTATCTTCAACTTTTTCAACGACTGGTTCATCTTTCTTCTCTTCAACTTTCTTTTTATCAGCAGCAGCTGATTTCTTTTTATCGGCAACAGTTGGTTTTTTTTCGGCTGTTTTCTTTACTTTAGCAGTTTTATCTGTTGCTGTTGTTGTATCTTTTTCGGTTTCTTCAGTGGTTGCTGCTGTAGTTGTAGTGGTTGTTGTTGTATCATCTGATGCTGCATCAGTAGTGGTTGTTGTTTCATCTTTGGCAACTTTTTTAGCGGCAGCTGCAGCTTTTTTAGTGGCGGCGGTAGTTGCTTTTTTTTCAGTGGCAGTTGCTTTTTTATCTTCTTTCTTTTCTTCTTTCTTTTCTTCTTTTTTATCATCTTCAACTTGTGGTGCTGCTACTTCAGTTGATGCTGCTTCATCATCTTCTTTTTTATCTTGTTCTTTATCATCTGTAGTTACAGCTGCTTTTTTATTATTCTTTTTTGGTGCTGGTGCTTTTTTTTCTTTTTTTTCAGCTGCTACTGCTTTCTTTTTTGATGCTTCGGTAGTATCTTTCTTGGCAACTTTTTTAGTTGGTTTCTTTTCTTCTTTTTCTTCATCACCAGATTGTTCCTTTTCATCTTTTTCTTCTTCTTCTTCTTCAACTTTTTCTTCTTCACCTTCAGATTCTTCTTTTGTTACTTTTTTACCTTTTTTTGGTGCTGATTTTTTAACTACTGCTTTTGGTTTATCTTTGTTTTCAGCTGCTTGTAATTTCTTTTTTTCAGCTTGAGTTAATTGTGGTGGTGGTAATAAACGATCAACAGTTGCACGTTGACGAGAACCGCCAATGTTTTTAACATTTTTTAAAAAGAAATAATCTTCATTGTTTTTAATTGTTGCTTTTGTTACAGTTTTTTCTTTTTTAGTGGTTGTAGTATCAGTTGACATTTTTGTATATTGTTATTGTTATTATATTTAATGTATTGAGTGAGTGAAAGTTTGGGTATTTAAAAATACTAGTAAGTTGTGTGTGTGAAATGTGAATGTAATAGTTTATAGTTTGCAATATTTGAAAAAAATAAAAAATTAAAATTTAATATGATAGTGTTTTAGTATAAAAAAAATTATATATAAATTATAATATGATTTAAGATAATATGACTATTAAATTGGTTAAACGCTATAAATGAATGAATGAAAAAAAAAAAATATATTTTGACCCATTGTGAATTTTGAAAAAAAAAAAAATTTAATTGGGTAAATTCAAAAAATGATAACGGCTATACACCAACTGTCAAAAAAAAAAAAAACTTATTTCAACGGGCATAAGCTATTTATATGATTATTATACCTGAAATTACCTCCTATCTCATTGAATAAATAAAAAAAAAAAAAAAAAAAAAAAAAAAACCTTTTTTATTTATTTTTTTTTAATTTTTTTTTTAAATTTTTTAAAAAAAAAATAAAAAGTTTAAAATAAAAAAATATCCGAG
>JACAFY010018984.1:0-12812 GCA_015252635.1 Dictyostelium capitatum | reverse complement strand
GTACATATTTGTAGGCGTATAAGCTCGGTCCAAAATTTAGAATTTAATATTTAAAAATGAAAAATTTTAAAAAAAAAAAAAAAAAAAAAAAAAAAAAAAAAAAATTTTTATTTAAAATTAATTAAAAAAAAAAAAAAAAACATAAATTTGCAATTCCATTGGATAAAAATGATATTCAAAACACTTTTTTTGGAAATAATAATAATTTAAATTTTTTGATTTTACTAACTGACTAAAGTTATGGTTTTTTTTTTAATAACAAAAACGTGCGTCGATGTGTCCTTTGTAAATTGATTAGAAATAACAAACTATTACAAAAAAAAAAAAATAATAAAAATAAATAAACAGTACTTTTTTAACCTATTCCATGGTTTTAAAAATATCGCGATGCAAAAAAAAAAAAAAGAAAAAGAAAAGAAAAATAAAATAAAATAAAAATATTCACCAAAAAAGTGAATCCATCCTTTTGTTGTTGTTGTTTATTTTATTTAAAAAAAGTGTGTCTTTTCAATTTGAAGTTCCAGTTGGATGGATTAATTTATTATGTGTACATGAGAGATTAACGTTTTGAAAGGTATTGGATTGGTTGTTTGTGTTTATAATGTGAAAGTGTATTATTATTGTTGTTATTATTGTTGTTGTTGTTGTTTTATTATAATTTACTTGATACACAAATTGTAACACCTAATAGAACAAATATCATTCCAATGTATGATTTTAAATGTAATATTTTTTCACCTAATAACATACCCATTAATGAAGTGAATAGAAATGTGAGTGAATTTGAAATTGGTACAACCAATGATATATCTACTTTACTAAGTGTATAAAAGAATACAACTGAGCCACTTAAATTAATTAACATTGGTATTGTATATGATGGTCTTGACCATAGGTAAATGAATTCATATATAATTTGTGATATGAAATTATCTTTAACTACTTTTGATACACCTTCACTACCTCTCTTTATCAATGGATTTGTACCACCCCATATTAATCCAACACATAATAAACTAATTATATTATAAATATCCATCGCAATCTGTGTTCATACACCGTGTTGTTGAAGTTAAAAAAAAAAAAAAAAGAAAGAAATTTTTTTTTTTTTTTGGTATGATTTGTTCGAAATTATTATTTTTTTTTTTTTTTATTTATTTTTTTAGGATGCCAATAAAAAAGATAGAATCGTTGATTTATATTTATGTTGTTGTTTAATTTCTACATTTATTTTTACAAATTTGTTCATCAAAGTATGGACAGAACCTTAGGCATTCATCAATGTCAGCTAAATTATCTAAATTGTCTATATTTTCTTCCATTACTACTTGATCTTCAGATTTGGATGGTGATAATGTTGATATTAACAATATCATTCCGAATAACAGGAATGCATCAATTTTAATTTTCATATTACTGTATATTGTGATATATGTATATGAATATTTTAATTATGTTTTTATGTTTTTATGTTTTTATGTTTTTATGTTTTTTTGTGTAAAATAAAAAAAATAATAATAATATACAATTATTAATAAGTTGAACTTTTTTCAAATTTATTTATTAAAATTATTTTTAATATTAAAAAATAAATAAAAATAATAAATAAATAAATAAAATAAATTTAATTTTGCATACGTTTATATTTCATACCATATTCTAACATAAAAAAAAAAAAAAAATTTATCTCTTCAAAATTATAGATTATATGATAAAAATGTCTTGATGGGGGTGTATGAAACATCATTTTATAGTAATATAGCGAATACATAATTTAATTAATTTATCCAATTATCTTAAAATCAATGTTTATCTAATAACTTCAATAGGATACAAACTGTATAACAAATAATTTTATACCTTTTCTTATTTTTATTACTTTAAATAAAATTATATAGAGTCATACTTTAATGAATGTCTATTTATAATAAATAATTTTATTTGTTTCATTTTTTACTTTTATTTTTGGACAAAATAGCAAATTTTTTAAAAAACATAAATTTTTTTTTTTTTTTTTTTTTTTTTTTTAAAAAATCTCGTGTGCTAAATTTTTTAAGAGATTTGACGAAAAATTAATAATAATAATGCAATTAATTGATTGGTTATCAAGTCATGTTAAAACAGAAGATATAAATAAAGAGAAATTTGGACTTGAATTAAAGACAGAAAATGAAATTAAAGAATGGGGTAATGATATGGAGAATAGATTTAAAAAAACAGGTGGTGATCTAAGTGATAAGGCATTGGAATTAGCAGAGAAAAGAACAGGTGTACCAAAACAATATATAAATTCAAGAGTATTATGTGAATCAATTACATATTTCATTGAAATTGATTCACAAGATAAAGCAGATACATTATTTGCAAAAGCAATTGGTAATGGATGTGCTGAAGCTATATTCCTTTTATCATTATATCATACACAATCTGGTGGAAATATTTCAGATTCACTTCAATTCTATCAAGAAATTTCAATGTTACCACCAACTATTCAATTAATCAATGGTCATAATGGTACAATTGAAAATTCAAAAGTTTCAGAATCAATGTATATGGCAGGTTCATTTAATTTTAATGGAGTTGGATGTGATCAAAATTTAGAGAAAGCATTAGAATATTATAATAAAGGTGCAGAATTGGATAATGCATCATGTTTAAGAGATTTAGGTTTAATTTATTTAGAAGGTATTCCAGGTGGTAAACTTGAAAAAGATATTGAAAAAGCATTGGATTATCTAAAGAGAGCATCATCATTAAATGATCCTGTATCTTTGTATAATTATGGTAATTTAATATTCCCAACTCAACCAATTGAAGCATTCAAATTAATTCAAGATGCTGCTAATTTAGGTGTTGAAGAAGCAAGAGATAAATTGATCCATATTAAACCATTGGTCGAAAAAATATTATATCAATCAAACGAATTAATAGATAAACAGATAGAGGATATTGAAAATTCAAATAAATTAAATGTAACAACTACAGCACCAACATTACCAATTTCAAATATTAATAATAATACTACAGCTACAAAAACAACAAAAACAAATAAGAAAAAGAAACCTACTACTGCCACCAATACTACTACAGCTACCATTACCACCACAACTACAGATAATAATAATAATAGTAATAAAATCAAAGAAATAGTAGAACCAATTACAACAACCACAGCTACCACAAAAACTACACCAACAACAATAACAACCCCAAAAATAGAAAGATTTGTTGGTGACGATAGCGATTTAGTTGATTAATTGATGTCTAAATAAAAAACATATTGTTAACAAAGATTGTAAATTTACACTTTTTCTTGTGGGTGGAAAAATATTAAAAAAAAGAAAAAAAAACAAGTGTGTGTTTGTGAAATTATGTGTGTTGTGTTTTTTTTTTTTATTTTTAATTTAATTACGCATATATGTAAATAATAAAAAGCCAGATAATTTTAATTTTGATATGATATAAAATTAAATTACACACACACACACACAAACACACGCATATAATATTAGAGAAAATGACTTCTAAATTAAATAAAGAATACTATGATAATAATAAATTTAGTGTAAATAATAAAAATAATAGTATTCAAGATAATAATAATAATAATAATAATAATAATAATAATAATAATAATAATAATAATAATAATATATATGAAGAACCATTAAAAGAAATACAAGATGAAATAATACAAGAAGATAATAATATTGAAGAAGATGAAGATGATGATAATGAAGAGGAAGAAGATAATGTAAAAATAAAAACAAGATGTAAAATTTGTTGGATTAAATATAGTGAATTAGTATCAATGGGTGATTGTAATCATCAAATGTGTTTACAATGTACAACTAGAACATTTCAAATGGATATAGATAGAAATAAAGAAATAGAATGTATATGGTGTGCCGATAAAATTAAAGAATCATTAATTTCAGATTTACTTGGTTTTGATTACACATTATATATAGAAAATAAAAGGAAGAATAATAATAATAATAGTATAATATGGGAATGTCCATTATGTCAAGAAAAAACGTTAATCATTTCATCATCAAATTCATATACAACACTATCAAATGCAGTTACAACAACTGATGATTTAAATAATAGTACAGATGATTCAACAGATGATTCAACAGATAATCAAAATACAAACAATACAATGATAGATTCAAGTAAAGTAGTTTGTAAATCATGCAGTTATGTATTTTGTTTTTCATGTAATGAATCACATAATAATAATACAAGTTGTGAAGAATATTTAAAAAAGGATGAATCAAGCTTAAAAACATTTATTTGGAAACATCAAAATACAAAAAGATGTCCTTCTTGTTTTGTTTTCATTGGTAAGTTTTCGTTTTTGTTTAATTATATATCTTAAAATATAGTTGATATTAATTTACTGCATTAAAATTTTACAGAAAAAAGAGGTGGATGTTCATTTATGCGTTGTTCAAATTGCAGATATGAATTTTGTTTTGAATGTTTATCAAGTTATGTATGTATTTCACAATATGTTCAAATTATAATTATATAAAATCACAGATTACTAATTTGAGCATTCGGATTATGATACAGACTAAATTTCATCAATGTGATAATAGTGAAATGATATTTAAAATGATATTTATGATATTTGCAATTATAGGTTCCATTTTTATAGTAATGGTATTAAAAAAAGTAAATATTACTCAATAAAGATGGAATTTGAAAATGGGTGTTAAAAGATCTTAAAAAATCAATTTTTATCTTTGTTTTAATGTAATTGATAGATCTGATTTTATTAAACCATTATTACCAAATTTATTATAAACTTTTAAATATCTTTGGTTTATAAAAGAATATAATATAATAAAATATATTTTAATTACTGATACTACAATTTTATTTATTAATGAAAATTTAATATGACAACCAAACAAATAAAAATAAAAAAAATAATTTAGAATTTTCACACTTACCAAATTTATTTTTTAATGTTGATTCATTTAATGGATGATTTTATCATGCAATTGATATTAATAATTAATATACATTCAATTAAAGATGTCATTATTGTGTTTGTTGCTTGATGATTATATTATTTAACCTCATAGATTCCATTGAGTTTTTTTTGTTTTGTGTTGTAAAATTTGTCTGCAAAAAAATAAAATAAATAGGAAAAAATTCAAAAAAATTCAAAAAATAAATAAATTATGTTTGAAACATTATATTTAAATGGTGCAAAATCCTCATTTATATGGTATGTGATTTTATTTTATTTTATTTTTATTTTTTATTATTGGGATCACAATTTTAATTTTTTTTAATTTTTTTTAATTTTTAATTAAATTTTTTTTTTTTTTTTTAAAATTATTCTTACAAAAAATGAAAAAAACAAATACAACTATATTATCTAATAATGAAATATTGTTTTGGAAGGTCATACATAATAAATGTTTATTTAGAAAGATATTTCATTATATACACACAATTGAATGGATAGATTATAAACATACACAACAAATACATATAGATAATAAAATTAGATTCAAAGATATACATTCATTAGAATGGATGGTTAGAAATGATATGTATGAATTAATAAATTGTAAATTAAAAGCAAGAGAAAATATAGATATAAATTATACTAGTATTGCATTATTAGAGAATAAAATCAAGCAATATTCATTATTTCCAATTAAATCAACTATTAGAAACAATTATTTAAAATTATCATTAGAATCATTATCATTATTATTACATTTAAAAAGATTATCATTAATTGGATTTGAAATATTTAATATGGCATTATATAATTATAATTTAGAATTCATTAAAGTATTGGTTGCAAACTCAAAAAATGAAATCATTGTATACCCATCACAGTTAAATAAAATAATTTATGATTCTCAATTTGATTTCTTAGATTCATTATCAAATTTAAATGGAATTAAAATAATTGGTTACGATAAAGCATCAACCCTTTTAGAAGGTAGAATTAAAAAATTAAAAACAACAAATCTTTCAATGAATACTCAAACAATTGAAGAAATAATTAAACCAATTTACATTAATTCAAATAATGAAAAAGAATATAATGATAGTATTGGTAAATACAACATTGATTCAAGTACTGCACCAAAATGGAATGAATCAATATTAGAATTTTACAAAGATGGTGTTATTAGAAATAAAGAAACAATTGATTGGGTATCAAATAATAGTAAAGGTACATTTAATTGTTTGAAATCTGTATATTCACCAAACGACAGTCAATTGGTAAAATGCAATAAAATTCAATTGTATTGGTATGCAAAAGAAAAATTACAAGTATTTCAATTCTGATTCAATTTATAATTTTATTAAATCACTAATAGATAAAGATCAATTTTCAAATATTAAAATTGATCTAAATAAAGTAAATAGACCAATATTGAAGGTATTAATAACTATATTCTCACCAAAAGTACTTAAAATAATAATTGGAAATAATATTACAATCAGTTCATTATTTATTGAAAATTGTTTAAATCGTAGAAAGAATAAACCAGAGAAACAATATCAACAGCAATCTGAAGAAATAATATTATGTATTGAATTTTTAATTGACAAATTTATTAATTCAACACCAACAAAGAGACAACTTTTACAAGAATTAATTAATTATCACTTTCAAGAAATAGTTCATAATCATCAATCAGTTTCAATTAATAGATTAAAATATATTTATCAATTAATTGTAAATAATTATAATGAATTAATTCTAAACACTCAAGATCAAATACGTTCATATTTAATTATTAGATCAATTAAATTTGCAAAATATATTTCAGGTTGTAGTTTTTTTAGAGGCCATAAATCATTTACATTTCAATATATATTCGGTAATGAAGAAAATGATGGTGCACCATTTGATGAAATATTAGATAAATTACTTGATCATAATTCAAAAAATTACAATTTATTTATTTATCTAAATTTTTAAAAACACAAATATCAAATCATCCAGATTATAAACATTTAAATTACTTTAGTTCTTTAATTAATATTATAAACAACAAATAAATAAAAGTTTAATTAACTATATTATGTATTTTTTTTATTAATCTATTTATAATTGAATGTTAAGAGTTTAATATATTTATTAAAAAAATGTGGATCTAAACTACTTATATAGTTGATATTTCTAATATCAATATAAATTGATTTTAATGATCTTGGTAAAATACCTTGTTCAAATGAATCAAATGATAAAGGTTGATTGAATGATTGACTAGTAATATATAATTCTTGTAAATTACATGGTAATTCACCTTCTAAAATTTGTGTTGGAGATATTTTTAATGATGTAATTGATGAAGGTAATTTACCTGGTTGTTTGATCTTTAATTTACCAATACAAAGATTTGTTAATGATGTAGGTAATGCATTTACATCCAATTTTTTTGTATATTTGGGTCCAAGATCTAATGATGTTAATGATGGTGGCAATGTTTCTGCGGGTATAACTTCAAGATGATTTAGAATTTCCAATGATTTCAAATTTGGAAAAGAATTAAAATATCCAACTGGTATTGATTTAACGAGGATATGAAATTTAATTGATGTAATTGATAGAGGGAATAAATTTGGTGATAATGTATGGCCGTATGCACCTAAATTAACGTTTGTTAAATTTGATGGTAATACATTTGCAACAATTTCATCTACAGGAGAAATACCTAAATCCAATGATTTCAAAGATTTGGGAAGTGATCCAGGTTTTAATCCACCATTATAACCATTAAATTTAATTGATGTTACATTTCTCGGAATATCACCTTCATTAATTGGTTCATCATTAAATTCTTCAAATTCTAAATAAGTAGTTGATTTTGGTATTGATTTACTTGTTAATATATTACCATTACTTGAATTAAATTTGAAATTACAAGACGATTTAATAATTGATGATGATGGTATTGATCTTGGAATTATTTTACCATAAAAATCTTTATGGATATTTAATTCAGTTAATGATTCTGGTAATTCATTTAAATCAATACAAGTGTAAAAGTTTTGACCTAATGATAATGATTTAAGTGATTTGGGTAACCATGTTTTTGATATTGGTTGATCTGGGTTTATACTTGAATTGAAAGTTAAACTTGTAATACTATCTGGTAATACATCTTTGGTGAATATTTGACTGATATAGCATGAAAAATTAATACTTGTTACTGAATTTGGTATGCATTTCTCTTGTAATATTCTTTCTGTATAAAATGAAATATGTGATACACCATATGGAACTTGTTGTAGATTTTTATTAATAACTTTTTTTTTTTTAGGTTTTGTTGATTTTTTAATTTTTTTAGTCGGAACTAATCCTGTATAAATACTTTTATCATCACCATTGTAGAATATAATTTTATCCAAATAATTTCTATATTTGTAATTTGATAATTGATCACGTGTAAATGTAATATCTTTATTATAATGAATATTAAATAATCTTGTATGAAATAATATTTCATTTCTAATTACAGTGTTTCTCCATACTAAACGAAATAAAGTATCCATACTTCTATCATTATTACCACTACTGCAATTACATTTACATGTACATGATTTAATGTATTTTATATTATTGTTTGATATTGATGATTCCATATCGTTATTATTATTGTTGTTGTTTATATTTCCAGATATTAATGGCTAATGAATTTAAAATAAAAAAAATAATATTTAATGTGTATTTTTGTTGGTGATTTTTGGACTGTTTGGATATTTTCACCTAAAATTTCAATTTTATTTTAATTATTGGAAATTAGATATTTTAATTTATGTTTGCAGATTTTTTTATTTTTTTTTATTTTTTTTAATTTAAAAATAAATAAAAGTTTGATGATATTATATGTGTTTTTTTTATTAATCTATTAATAAGGGTCTAATATATTTATTAAAAAAATGTGGATCTAAACTATTTATAAGGTTGAGATTACGACTTTCAATATAAATTGATTGTAATGATCTTGGTAAAATACCTTGTTCAAATGAATCAAATGATAAATGTTGATTGAATGATTTATTATTAATATATAATTCTTTTAAATTACATGGTAATATACCTGCAGGAATTGGATAATTTGAGTATACTGTTAATGATGTAATTGATGGAGGTAATTTACCTGGTGATTTAATATTTAATTCACCAATACAAAGATTTGATAGTGAATCTGGTAATACATTTGCATCCAATTTATAAAATTTCCCAAGATCTAATGATGTTAATGATGGTGGTAAAATTTTTCCTGGTATAACATCGTCAAAATGGCAATTGAGTACCAATGATTTCAAATTTGCAAAAGAATAAAAGTATCCAATTGGTATTTGTTGGCTGAAGCTAGTAATTTTAATTGATGTAATGGATTGAGGGAATAAATTTGGTGATAATGGTTCATCGTATACCCTCAAAGCAACGTATGTTAAATTTGGTGGTAATATATTTCCATTAATTATATATTCGGAAGTACCAAGATCCAAAGATGTTAATGATTTAGGAAGTGATTTTGATTCAAATTTAGCATTAGATCCTTTATTAAATTTAATTGATGTTACATTATGTGGAATATCACCTTTTTTAATTGTTTGATTAAATATTTGATCAAATTCCAAATAAGTAGTTGATTTTGGTATTGATGTTAATTGATCATTACGTGAATTAAATTTGAAATTACAAGATGATTTAATTATTGATGATGATGGTGTTGATCTTGAAGTTATTTTACCATCATATTCTTTATGGAAATTTAATTCAGTTAATGATTCTGGTAATTCATTTAAATCGATATAATTTTGAAACCAACGACCAAATGATAATGATAAGAGTGATTTAGGTAACCAAGTTTTTGATATTAATTGGTTAGTGTATGTACCTGAATCGAATGCCAAACTTGTAATACTATCTGGTATTAAATCTTTGGTGAATATTTGTTTGAGATAACGGCAAAATGAAACACTTGTTACTGAATTTGGTATACTATTATCTTGTAATATTGAATTAAGATCAAATTTGATATATGATACACCATATGGAATTAACCCCAGTTTAATATTATAAAGCTTTGTCCATGGTATATCAGTGGGTTGACGGAAACTCTCACTATCATTGCTATCAAACAATTTGATTTTATCCAAATAATTTCTATATTTGTAATTTGATAATTGATCACATGTTAACTCAATCTCTTTATTATAATGTGAATTATATAATCTTGTGTGAAATAATATTTCATTTCTAATTACCATATTTCTCCATGCCAAATAAAATATAATGTCCATACTTTTATTACCATTACATTCACATGATTTAATATATTTAATATTATTATTTGATATTGATGATACCATATTATTATTATTATTGTTATTATTATTGTGTTTTTGTTGTCTTTGTTGTTGTTGTTTAAAAATACGTTTATTATTTTCAGTTATTATTTTAATTGAACTTTTAAATTTAATTTTATTACTAATGATATCTTCTGTATCATTTGTTGATGATGTTGGTAATGGTGTTGTTGTTGTGGTTGTTGTTGAATTATTAAGTGAATTAATATTATATATAGTTTGAAATTGTTTAATTGATAATCCATAAAATGATGTTGATGATGATGTAATTTCATAAAAAACATCTTCCTTTTCTCTATTATTATTTATTATTGATTTATTATTATTATATACAATATTACAATAATTAATTAATGAATCCTTTGATATTATAATACCATTGATTGATAATATTAATGTACATTCAATTAATGATGTATCATCATTGTGGTTGTTATTTGGTGGCTGTTCATTATTATTATTGTTTAACCATTCATAGATATCGTTATTCATTGTGTTGTTAGTTATTTAATGAAAAAATTTTAGTTTGAAAAAAAAAAAAAATTATTTTTATGTGAAAGATAATTTAAATATATCGCAATAATTTGAGTGTTTATAAATTTTGTTTTTTAAATAAATACATAATGATTATATATACGCTTTATTATTATTATTTTAATATTAATATTACTATAGTATCACTTATTTAACTTTTGAAAAAGTACCAGAATTTGAATTTACAAGTTTTGAAATGATTTCAGAAGATAACTCTTGTGGAGTTGCAACGTGTAAATCAACATGATATGGATGGAATAATTGTTTGACTGTACCAGAGTGAGTACCAAGTTTTGCTCTAAACATACGATTAATGTCTTCTCCTACGAAATCAATGAATGCAAATTTGATTGTATCTGAAAGATCAAATCTTTCAACTTCACGAACTAAACCATATGCTACAATTTTTGAATTTAAGTGACCAACTAATTCATCGGTACCACCATTACCTTTTGCAAGTACAGTGAGGGTTGTATCATTTTTATAACCTACTAAACACCAATTTGTTGGTGTACTATCACTTCTAACATCTTTAATTAAATCTCTAACTGCTTGTTCATCATCAAATTGTAAGTTTGAACCAGATGATTTTGGTACAGCTGATGGTGTTGTAAATTTAGAACCAGCACCACTAAATGATCTACCAGTTGTATTTGAACCTTGAGTTGAAGCGGAACTACTTGAATATGAATTTGTTACACGACCAGAACCTTCACCACTATTTAAAACGTTTGAAGCTGTACCAGATGCTTTTGCAATTGCAGATACAATGATGGATTCTGAAATTTCAGATTTTTCTGTACATTTAATATCAACGTGATATGGTGCAACCAATTGATTAACTGTACCACTGTGAGTACCTAAACGAGCTCTGAGCATACGATTAATACCTTCTCCTACCCAATTAACAAATGCAAATTTAACGGTATTACTATTATCAACTTTTTCAATTAAACGAACTAAACCATATCCAACTAAATCGTCTTTAAGATTATCAATTAATTCATTTGGACCACCATTACCTTTACCAAGTAAAACAATTGTATTTGAATTACCACCTTCATAACCAAATAATACCCAATCAATATCGGTTTCATCGGATCTAAATTCTTTTAATGCTTCACGAATTGTTGGTTCGTCACCTAATTTCAATGAATCTTTAGCAGCTGATGTATTTGAAACTGAACCTGAACCAAATCTTCTTGCGGTAGTTGGTGATGTTGTTTTTCTTAAACCAGTTTCATTATCGAGTACACGTGAGCCTGAACCTGAAATCTCTTGAATTTTATTGATAACAATTTCATCTGAAATTTCTGATGGATTTGTAATGAGGAAATCACATTGGAATGTACCAAAGAAATCTTTTACACCACCAATTGTTACAGAGATTTTACCTTTTTGAAGGATACCAACTTTTTCACCAATAAAATTTATAAATGCAAATTTAACTGTTTCACTATCATCAATTTTATCAATTTTTCTAACTAATGCAAAACCAACGATATCTTCTTTTAAATATGATACTAAATCTGCTACACCACCTGAACCACTACCAGCTAATACTAATTTATTTGATTTTGGTGATTCAAATGATAATAATATCCAATCTGTTGGTGTTGAATCATTTCTTAAATCTGAAACTGCTTCTTTACATTGTTGATTATCAATAAATTGTAAACTCATTCTTTTGTATTATATATTCTATAGAATTAAATTGTTTTTATTAAGTATTTTAAGTAAGTATATATATTGTGTAAATTTATATAATGAAATAAAAAAAAAAAAAAAAAAAAAAAAAAAAAAAAAAATTTTGGGTTTTTAAAAATAAAAAAATTAAATTTAATTTTATAAAAAAAAAAATAAAAAAAAAAAAAAAAAAAAAAAAAAAAAAATAAAGTTAAATT
>JACAFY010018973.1:0-12822 GCA_015252635.1 Dictyostelium capitatum | reverse complement strand
TCATTATTATTACTGAATCTTGTCATTATATTTTCTTATCACCACATAAAAAAAAAATTTGCAAACCCCATATAAAAATTAAAAAAATTAAAAACAATTTTTTAAAAAAACAATATCTTTTGTTTAAATTTTATTTTTTTTGAACTAAACGTTGTCCAATTAGGAAATATATGACAGAGGGTATCTACGCTTAACTGAATGAGCTCTAAAAGGGAAATGATTATAATGCTTTGATATTATTATCACCATCCAGTACCTAAAATGTGTTGTGATGAATTTTAAAGTATTGGTTTTTGATATTTTTTAATAATTTACAATAGATACACTGTTGGAATATTTGAATATAAGAAGATTTTATTATTAAAAAAAAAAAAAAAATTTTACCATCATCCATAACAATTTTTTAACTTGAAAAAATCAATCAATAAAAAGTCTACCGTACTATTTTTAAAATATGTCGATGTTGGAATGGCATTGTTTAGGTCTTTGGTTAGTCGCTTGCGAACATCAATTGACTGGTTAAAAGCCAACTAAACGTCAAACAATCAACAGTAGGGTCCAATGGTTAGTCGCTTGCGAAAGTCATCCCGAAATTGATTGGGGAGGGTTGTATCCTCCAACATTTTTTGCAGTTTTTTATTACTTGTTTTTTATTAAAGAATTTATTTTTTATTTGTCTATTTTTGTAATACACATATCATTTGATTTCAACAACATTAAATAACGAACTAAATCAATAGATATAATATTATTTAATAAACATTAAAATCAATAGATTATTGGTTTTTATTATTATTATTAAATACATTGCTAATTCTTCAATTTGATTTTAAATTTTTTAAAATATTGATTCATTTCAAACCCACCAATTATTTATTTATCAGTTTGCTCAAACTTTTCATATTTGAAAAAATATTTTCATAATTCACATGTATTTTTGGAAACTGTATCCCTACCACCATATGTGTGTGTGTGAGAACAATCAAAATTTTATAGTTATTAAACGACATGTCAAGAGAATAAAATATGTATTGTTCATTATTATAGTGTGGTATCACAGAACTTTTGGTTGCTATTGATGCCTTACTTGATTAAATTGATATACACAAAAAAAAACAAATAATCATATATAATAATAAATGGTTCAACCATTAAGTATGAAAGGAAAAACACATTTATAAAGAATTGTACAAAAAAATATTTATTTTATTTTTAAATTTGTGATTTATCATCACCATTATTAACGAGTTCATCTTCTTTACCGGTATCTTCTAAAAATGATTCAAGCTCTTGTTTATTTGTATTCTCTATAACTATATTATCTAATGTTGCTGCTGTTGTTGATGATGTTGAATTATCTATATTATTATTACCATTATTATTATTTTCTATTACTAAATTATTTTTACTATTATTTAAATTACCATTACTACTATTTGATAAAACCTGTTGGCTGTTTGTACTTGAATTTAAAATTGGTTTTGGAGGATTTGAAGATTTTCTTTGAGTATTATTAGTTTCAGATAAAATTGATTCTAAATCTTTTCTTTCTTTTAAAATCTTTTCTCTTTCATATCTTTGATGTTGTATTGATAAATCTTCTTGAAGTTTATTTAATTCTAGTCTGAAAAGATGGACATCAATATAAATTAGTAAATTAATTAAATAATTAATTAAATAATTGAATGAACAAACTTACTTTTTTAAAGAATCAAATTTAATGATTTCAGATTCTTTTCTATCTTTCCATTTAACCAATTCACTGTCTAAATAATTATCAATATCCAAAGATAAATTAATTTCCAATGATTCAATTTTTGAAATTATTGAATCTAAATTCAATTGAATTGTTTCAACCAATGTATTTACTTCTGCTAATTTTGAAAATTCTAAATCTGCTTTCTTCCAAATATCATGTTGATATGCGGTAACTTTAATTAATTCAGGGAATTTTTTATCAACTTCTTCTGCTTTTTCACTTAGTATTTGACCATTAACTCTAATTTGTTTTAATTTAACTTCGAAATTTCTTAATAGCAATGTACCATTAAATAAATCAACTTCTTTCAAACTATCTTTAGTTTGTGATACATTTGGAATTGATTGTGGGTTCATGTTGTATAATAATGGATTAACTGCAGATACTGATGAAGATAAAGTTGACATTGTATTCAATACAGACGCTGGTACTTCAATCTCTTTAAGTGTATCCATTTCTAATTTCAATGAACTATTTAATGCTTGTGCTACTGATGATCCTTTAATTGCATCTACCATTGGTTGATAATTTAAATTTGTTGGATTTAATGATTTAATTGTTTCATATGTATAATTTGTAGCTGATGTAGTTTCATCTGTAGCTGGTGGTTGTTGTGGTTGTGGTGGTTGTTGTTGTGGTTGTTGTGATATATTTTGATTTACTGTTACATTTTGTTGTTGCTGTATTGGTTGTTGTGTTGGTGATGATAAAATTGAACCTTTAATTGATTCTGTCCTATAATAATATTAAACACATGTGTTAGCGTGCTTGTATCTCTCTATATATTCATTTACCTATCCACATAAACACATACGTTTCTTCTATCTTTTTAAAAAATGATTTAAACATTTTATTATATTTTATATACAAATGTGTAATTAATTTTAACCCAAAAAAAAAAAAACCAAAAAAAATTTTAAAATAAAAAAAAAATAATTTTTTAAAAAAAAAAAAAAAAAAAAAAAAAAATTATTTTTCATTGTAATTTTCTGAGTGGTTTGTTTATTTGTTTTATTTGTTTTATTTGTTTTATTTGTTTTATATATAACTATATATTGCTTCAGTGAATAAAGTTTTAAAACAAATAAAATATTATATAATTTAATCATGATTATAACAAAAATAATTTAATTTACACCACTCAATTCATTCACTTCTTTACTAAAAATTTCAATAATAAATTGGAGATATGTCAGTGCTTTGTAGTGCTTATGGGGAAACAAATTGATCATCTACGAATTTCGTTAGTTCACTCCTTGGAGTGAATGAGCCCAGTAGAAAAAAAATTTTGTTTTTTTTATTTTTTTTTTATTTTTTTTTTTTTTTTTGATCAAAAAAATATTATATTTTTGTAATTTATTTTTATTTGCGCGCGAAATGACAACGACAACAGATAATTATAATAGTAATAATGAAACATTATTTTGGAAGGTTATTCATAATGTCTATACATTTAATAAAATAATAAATTCAATTCATGATCATGGTCATATAGAATATGATGATATAAATAAAATTAATTTAGATAATAGAATTAAATTTAAAGATATAACTTCATTGGAATGGATGATAAAACATGGTCAATATGAACTATTGAAATGTAAATTACAATCAAATGAAGAAATAGAAATTAAAGAGAGTACAGTTAAAGATATGATAAGGGAATACATATTAAATCATCAAAATGATACAGCAGTGGCAACACCATTATTAGAATCATTACAATTACTGTTCAAATATAAACCAGAAGAATTATGTGATTTCAATTTATTAGAATCCATATTCCGTCAAATTAGTGTTCGTGATAATGCAAATTCACAAATAATTGGTTTAATATCAAATTATCAAACTGTATATCCATCAGTATTAGAATTTGCGATAGAACATTCAAAATCAGTTGATATAGTAGATGCAATAATAAACTCACCTTTAATAACAATATCAACATCAACTAAAAACAAATCAATATACAATGCATTTAGAAATACAAATTGCAAACAAGATATGGTTCAATTAATTTTAAATAATGCTCAATTATATTCAATTCCTTCCACTTCTTCAACAGCAACAGCAACGGCATCAGCAACAACAACAACAAAATATAAAAAATTTAAATCAGATGATGGTGAATCAAAAGTAATTGGATCAAGAGATACAGAAAATGAAGATACCACCATTGGTGATACAAATAGAATTTTAAAGATTAGTTTATTGGATATATTATCATTAAGATCAATTGATAATCAAGATAAATTAATTAAATTGGGTTATTATAAAATTTCAGATTATATGGTGGATCAAATTGAACATATGGATGATATAATTAACAACAAAAAACAAATACACAAACAAATATTATTGTTGAAAAAGATCAAATATGTCCCATATTTTCGTCACACATATTTACAATATATCAATAGATATGGTGAAACTATAGATGAACTTGGTAAAGAAATTGAAGGAAAACCAACATCATTGAAATTTGGTCAATTTGAAAATGGTACAGATATAACAATTGATAAATCGTATTTGGAACACATTAAAACACTTGAATTTTCAAATAGTAAAGATTATGATACATTCTTTTCAAATCAATTCATTATCTTACCCGATTATAGTAGTTTAAGTAAACAATTAACATTTGAATACATTAAAGGTTATGTATCATCAAATATTTCAAATAATAACAAACTTGATACTGAATTGGTAAACTATATTTCAAATAAATTCAGTAAAAATAAACAAGATTTTGATCATGTATTAAAATTGGTTTCAAATACAAGTTTTGAAAATAAATTACCAAATGAATGGAACAAACTTTTATTGGATTTAGGATCTTTTGGTGAGGGATTTAATATTATAAAAGATAAAGAAACAATTGATTGGTTATCAAATATAAAGAGTGAATATTGGATAAAATCATTTATTGCAGTACAACCAAGGAATAATTTTCCCAAAAGTCCTTTCTTCGAAATTGATTTTGGAAAAACTATCAACGATCAATTTTTTAAAGTTAAATATGAAACTAGTGAATTGGTTGAATATGCATTTGGTAAATTTAAAAATTCACCTTCTTTATCATTTTCACTTGATACAAGAAATGATATAATAGAACATTATGAATGGCCATTTATCAATGCATTACAAAATTGTAACGTTGAAGAATTAGATCGTATATCAAGTAAATTTGGAAAACGTCACCATAAATTTGGTAAATATTTTTTGGGTTTTTTGGAATTTGCGGAAGACATAACACCATTGAATATTATTCAATTATTTAAATACTTAAATTCAAATGATTATCAAAACATTGATAAAAAGCTTTTCGAGAAAATAATTAAATCAATTTTATATATTAAAAAGAAAAACCCAAATTTCAATTTAAAAGAAATAACAGAAATTAAATATACAAAATATCCAACATCTTGTGTGAATACCCAATTTAATGGAGAAAGTGAATCTTTTTTAACATTATCACCAATTTCATTTCAATTAATGTTAAACACAAAAGATGAATTCAATTTACTTGTCAACAATCTATTTACTTTTGATGAATCTGACATTGAATTATTTTTATTCCAAAAAGGTGAACCTTTAGATAATACTTTTCCAAAAAAATTTATATCAGCATATAGTGTTGAAGAATATGTATTTTGTATTGAATCAATGGCAAATAAAATCAAAACTTTACACACTTTCGATGAAACACAAATTCAAATAATTCAAGATTTGGTATATACATTTTTCAAACAATTACTTCAATGCAATAAACTTTCAATTGAAACATTGAAATATGTTTATTCAATAATTAATGAAATTAATAACAGTGTCAATCAAATCAATATTCCAATTAGTTCAGTATTTCATTCATTTTATTACCTTTGTTTAAAATCTGCAAAATTAGAAAAATATATATTAAAACTACCGCATCTTACAAGTTTGATGAATGATCCAGATGAATCGTTTGAATATTATTATGATGGGTATGAATACGAAGGTTATGATATTGCAAAATATTTAGATCCAAATGTATTCACATTTGAATTTATATTTGGTAACATCAATGGCAATGAAAATAATTGTGGTGCTTCATTTGATGAAATTTTAGATAAATTGATTTATCATACATCACATTTACCTGGTTTACGAGATAATGAAATGATCAATCTTGAAAATAATGAAAAAAGGGATTATCACAACCATTCATTCAATTATAACTTGGAATATTTTTTAGAAATTAAAAGACAAGATTTATTTTTCAAAGAATTGGAGTATATTCAACAATTTGATAATACATTTAAACAACACCAACTACAATTGTTCTCATCAACTAAACAAAATAATGGTCAACCACAATCATCAACCATACAACAAGATATACCAACTTTGGATTATCAATTTCAATTAAAAGATTTCAAATTTTCTAGAAAAGTAATACAATATGCAGATAGAGTAATGGATACTGAATCATTTCAAAAATTAATTTCATTCAATTCATATATTCCAATTTTAAAACTATTTCATGAATTTAATGGAGAGTTATCACCACCTAGAATTCAGAATTTATTCAATTATAAAGGTTTAGTAAATAAGTTATTGATGGAAAATGGTTATACTAAATATTGGTCCTTATCTACATCTCACGAAATTTTGAAAGATCAACAACTCAATCCAGAAATTAATAGTTTACAAACAATTAAAAGTTTGGACATTGTTAATCATTTCAATTCTTCTGAAAATCCATGTTATGATTTAAAATTTCATCAATTAATATTTAAATTATTTCCAAATGATCAACCATTAATTAAAATTGAAATTCCAGATGTCAATAAAGCAATTAAAGACCAAAAATTCAACTTTTTAAAATTTTATATTGAAAATAATCTTATCAAAAACAATCAAGTAATTCAATATTTAAAAACAAGTTTATCAAATAATTATGATTTTAAAAATTATACTATTACTTGGCCAAATTAAATAAATAAAAATAAAAATTATAATTATCTATCTTATCCCTCCGATAATGTGGTTGTATCTAGTTTTCAACCATTCTCAAAAGAATGTTGTATCTAGTTTTCAATCATTCTCTCTCCCTCCTTTTTCAGTAATAAAAAATTAATTTATTTTATATTTTTTTATTATAATAATTCAAAAGATTATGATACACTATTTCACCAATAAAAATTCACACAACTATTTTTAAAGATATAAAGGTTTATTTTCAACATTGTTTAATTAAACAAAGGGAATATAACGTTTATTTTATTAATTTATAATTTCCAATTCATTTTCATTTTCATTGATTTGACCATTTGATCTTAAACCATTATTATTTAAAGTATAAAGTTTATCTTTACCAACTATTAATTCTTTATGATCTACCAATTTATTGTAAATTAATTTATAGTGATAGATAAATCTATACATTACAAATAAAGTTGCATTTAATTGATGATGTTCCAACACTGTTAAATTATAATCTGATATTCCATTATTAACAATGTTAATTAATGAATTCATTAATTCAATAGCATGATCTTGATAATGATCCAGTTGTTCATATGAAGATGGTCTTGATATTCTACCAATATTATCTTTTTCGATTGGGAATTTTGATAACAACAATGAAGAATGTTCCATATCTTCAAATAATAATTTAACATGTTCTTTAACATTTGGTGATACTAATAAATTTGAAATTGATCCAGTTGCATCAGCTTGAATAATTAAGAATTCTAATGCACCAAATAAGTCATGTAAATGTTGTACATCCAATACCATAGATTCAATTATTTTATATTTATCACGATTAAACATTAATTCAAAATTTGAATTTAATAATAAATTTCTTTGTGCTGGAAATATTCTACGTAAACTAATATACTTTTCAGAGAATACCTTTTTATATTTATCAATTTCAACAGTTGAAAACTTTTCACTTGATATTTTAAATACTTTATCACTTCCTTTAAATTCATCACCATTATTATTAATATTTTCATTATTGTTATGACCATAATCAACATTTGTAAATGTATATTGTTCATTTTTTTGATTATATGGAATTGATAATAACCTTGGATTATTTGATGAATTGAAATTATAATATAATATATAATCTACAATTTGAATGATTGCATGTGGTATTTTGTATAAATTCTTTTCCAGGATTCTATGTTCGTAATATGGTACTATCAAAGCAAAGAAATATAGTAATGCAAACCCAATTGCAACATAAAATGTACGATACAATGTGAAAATAATATTTGTACCATCATTATATAATGGAACTGATACGGTTGAATAAGTGAATACAATACATGTAATCATATTTTTAAATATTTGATAATTTAATAATACACCACATGCAAATATAATTGCAAATGAATACCAACAATAAATCAAACCTTTTGCTGCATCATTACCACCTAATTCTGCTAAAATTACACTACTATATCCAAGGAAACCACCAACTATAATTGTGAATACTCTAACTACAGTGAGGAAAAACATTGCACCTTCGGGTTCTGATGCAACAATAATTACATTCATAATCCAATTAAACATTTCAAATAATTGAAATTGAGAATGATGTTTTATTTCATGTACACCAACTGCACCAGCTGAACAAATGAATGCATATTTAATTGTAAATTCCCAATTATATAACATTCTATCCATAATAAATCTTTTTATAATTACTTTTAATGGTTCTCTTTGTTCTTTCTTCTTTTCTTTTTCTTTAAGTTTCTCTTGTTTAGTTTTGGTATCATCATTACCACCATGAATAAATTTCCAAAATCTTTTTATTTGTGATACAAATGCTAACCATTCTTGTGGTTTATTTCTATTTAAACTATTATGATAAGATACTAAAAACACTTCTTTTGATAGTAACTTTTGTTCTAAACAAAATGTAATAAATCCTTTTGCCAATACATATATTTTTGAAATTGAATTACCACCATCAAAATTTTGTGGTTGAAATAATGTTGGATCTTTATAAATTGATTCAAAAAGTTCATCAATATTTGAAATTGCTTGATCAATTTTAGTAAATGATTTATTAATTTCTAATTGATTCCATTCTAATCCACCATGTTTATGTGGTGTTTGATTTTCATCACCTGCAATTTCTTCAATTTTATAAATGAATCCAAAATTATTTAAATTGTATGCTGCTTGATTTGAAGTTTCATCTTGTTCATCTAAATGTTTATAATATTCACTTGCTTTTTGATTTTTAAACCATTCACAATAACCACTACCATCAGTATGAATATATTTATATTTTAATTGATGTTCCATTTGTGAGAATATAAATTCAATTTCATCAAATAGTATATTTAAAAATGGTAATATTGGTGCCATTTCATTTGAAATATCTCTTGAAATTTCATTATTTAATGCTAATCCAACGGTAATTAATTTCTTTAAATTTCTTTCAAACAATATTTGAATTCTTTCATAATGAACTATATAATGTTTTGCCCAATATTCGTTTCTACTATCACTTAATATTTCGTCTAAATGATTTAATTTTTCACTATATTCATGATAATGTTTTTCTAAATTACCTTTTAATTTTAATAATTCATTATTACCAATTTCGTCAATATCTTTAAAATACTAGAGTATAATTAATTTATATATATATATATATATATATTAGTATTAGTATTATTACTATTACTGTATTATATAATATATGTGTACTTACAAATCTATCTTCTTTTTTAAATGAAAGTACTGTATTAATTTGTCTTTTTAATTCATCTAAATATGATTTTGTACGTAATAATATATTATTTGAATTTTGAATAAATAAATTATTTGCAAATGGTACACGGAATAAAAAACATGCAACTACACATGATCCAATCGATACAAATGAACCAAGTGAAAATAGTAAATGATCTTTAACTTGATAAAATGTTACTTTGAATGTATCTTCAAATGAAAGGAAATAAAATACCAAATACGTAAATTTAAATATATAAAATGGTGCAAGTTTTGATGTCATAAAGAAACCTATATATATTGTTGAGGTGATAGTAATATATTAGTGTTTGTAATAGTAAAAACAGTGTGCGATAAATGTTGAGGTTAGTGAATATGTAGTTGCAAATAAAACATACCTCCAGAAATTGCTATTATAAAAAAGTATATAAAACCAACTGGCCATAATGTCGGACCAACAATACAAAGACTAACATATGATAAGATTGATCCTATTATAACTGCTATTCCATATCGAATTGCGTTTTTTACTATACCATAGAAATGTGGTGAACTAACAATTGCATTGGTCGCGATAACTAATAACCAAAACAGTTCAAATGCTTCAAAAAAGTCTCTTATGACTGTAATTGCAACAAATGTTGAGGCAAGTGCATATGTTGCTGCAAACAAAAATGAATAATAAATCATTAAATAGAGATCATATTGTGATGTAGTTTGAAAGAATACTGTAATTGTATTACTGTAAATTTATCAACCAAAATTAATACACATATTATTATACTATATATAGTATTTAATACTGAAAAGATATCTTACCTTAAATAATGACTAAGTAACTTCATTGTATTTGAATTAGTGAGATATCTATTATCGTGCTGTGCTAAAAAATAATTTTTTTTATTATTTTTTACCGGCCACAGTGTTAAATTTTTCGGATTATTATTTTTAAAAATAAATAGGGGGTGGTCATCACCCACACCCAAAAATTTAATTTATTTTAAAAAATCATCATAGGAGTAGTGAAAAAAATTAAAAAAAACAAAAAAAAAAAATAAAAATATGGTGTCATTTCTGACCAGATTGATTTGAATGAGATATTTTTGATTACTGCGTGTAAAAGTTACTATGCCACAGAAATGTTGTGAGGATACAAACAATTAAATTGATTACACAATATTAGAAAGAAAAAAAATATATATGTGTCATTTGACCATACCTATAATGTGTGTGTGTATTTTATAATAATTTAAATTTTTTTTAAATTTTTATTTAAAACCAAACATCTTTTTGATAACGTTTTTCTTTTTCAAGTTTATGAAGTAATGCTTGAGCATCAGCTTCATCCATTGACATATGTTTTGAAATGATTAAAGATAAAGTTTCATGTACTTGTGGTGCCATTGATTTAGCATCACCACAAATGTAAATGTGACCACCTTTATTAATGAGATCAACAATTTCAAGAGCATTTTCCAATAAACGATTTTGTACATAAACTTTTTGAGAAGTTTCACGTGAGAATGCAGTATAAAGTTTAATGAGACCATCAGCATTATATTGTTCCAATTCTTTAGAGTAGAGGAAATCTTCATCTGAACGACGACAACCGAAATAAAGATGATTTTCACCAGTATGACCTAATGCCTTTCTTTCTTGAATAAAACTAATGAATGGAGCAATACCAGTACCTGGACCAACCATTAAAATTGGTGTGTTACCATCTGAAGGTAAACGGAAATCTGGGTTATTATTAATGAAAATTGCACATTGATCACCAACTTTCAAACGATCAGCCATATGAGTACTTGCAATACCAACACGATCACTACCATGTAATTCATATTTAACAACTGCAACACAAAGTGAAACTGCTTTTTCATTTTCGCTCATTGAACTTGCAATACTATAATAACGTGGAAGTAATTTGGCTAATTGAGCTAATACATCATCAATTGGTGGACGTGAACTTGAAAACATTTTTAAAATGTCAATGAGATGATGTGATTCTAAAAATGAAACTAATTCTGTATTTGATTTACCAGTACCTTTTTCAAGTAATGCTGTTAACTTTTCTTTTTCTTGTGGTTGTTTAGCATGATCACGTAACAATTGAAGTAATTCTGGTTTACAATTATGAATATCAAAACATTTACTAAGGATATGAGTCAATGTGATATGAGTTGGATTTGGTTGTTCACCTTCTTGATAATGCCATCCTGGTGTTTGAACTTTAGTTGTTCCAGATAATTTCAATGATGAAATAATTGCAGTAACTTCAGATACTGGATTATCAGCAAGAATTGCTAATGCATCACCTGGTACATATTTTAATTCAGATTCACCCAATTCAAATTCTAAATGGATACCAACTTTATCACCTTGAGTGAGTACACGTTTAACCAATAATTTACTGTTATATGGTTTCTTTTTATTGTGTTTACCTTGAGTTAATGCAAATAATTTTGCTTTTTCGTAAAGGTAATCAGCACCTTCTCTTTTTTCCAATCCAGTTAAAGTTGGAATTATACCGGTAACAGTTTCAATCCAACGGTCAAATAATGTCCAATCTTCTTGATCAACTTCAACACGATCTCTAATTCTTGTAGCTTGATAATTTTCAAAATTTTTATCCATTGTTTTACCAGCTGCACAATATAATGGATATGAACGATCACCTAATGCCAATACACAAAATTTAATATGTGATAAATTTAATTGTGATGGTGTATCTGAATGTTCAAGGAAATCAAAGAATGGACGTGCTGTAGTTGGTGGTACACCATCACCATATGTTGATGAAATAACTAATACTAATTGTTCTTTGTCAAATTCAATAATTTCAAATTCTTCCATATCAATTGAACGTGCCCAAAATCCACTCATTCCATTGATTGCTTCTTCTAATTTCTTTGCAACTTCTGCTGATAAACCATATTCTGTTCCATAAAGAATTAAAATTGGTACTACATCATCTGATGGTTTTACAAATCTTTCTTTTTTTTCTTTAACAACACGAACAACATTTGGGTCTGGTGCGTTAAATCCAAATTTATCACCTTCATCTGCTGATACTGATGGTGCTGAAAAGAATTTATATAATAAATATGTTAATGTACCACTAGCACCTAATAATGCTATAGTTTTTGGTTTTAATGCCATTATTTAGTTATTTATTTATTATATAAATAGATTTGATTATTTTAAAAAAAAAAATGAAAAACGAAAAAAAAAAAAAAAAAAAAAAAAAAAAAAAAAAAAAAAAAAAAAAAAAAAAAAAAAAAAAAAAAAAAAAAAAAAAAAAAAAAAAAAAAAAAAAAAAA
>JACAFY010018962.1:0-12826 GCA_015252635.1 Dictyostelium capitatum | reverse complement strand
TTTGTATTTTTACCATATTGAATATTTTTATGATGAAATTACCATATTAAATATTTTTTTGATGAAATTACCATATTAATTCCATCATAAAAATAGGTGATATGCTTATGATGGAATTAATATGGGTGGCCAATTTAATATGGTAATTTCATCATGGTACATATATTATAAAATTAGTAAAAAATGTGGAACACGGGATTCGAACTCAAAATATATATTTAAAAACAAATCGAAAAAAATAGCGATCTAGATCGAAAATCTGATCGAGGGGTCTGTTTAAAGGTATAGTTATTTTATGCCCTAATAGCAAAAATAACAAAAATAGCAAAAATTCCCAAAAAAAAGTGGAATAAATTAAAAAATTTTTACCCGATGTGGGTCTTGATCCCACGACCTGCAGCTTAGAAGGCTGCCGCAATTCCGACTTTGCTAATCGGGCTTTCATTTTTTTTATATGAAAAAATATGCTCTAGCCATATAACTTTTTTAAATACAAAAAACTATCATCAAACGATGTATTTGGTTAAGTCGGTGGTACTCTATATTAGATACAACATATATAATATAAAGGTAAACTATAAAACTAAACTTTTATTTATGTACAATTAGAAACTATTCTAATCTTCATCATCCTGTGCCATATTAATTTGACTTTTGAGATGTATTTTGGATGAAGCACAATAACAATTAAAAAAAAAAATTTGTGCACCATCATAGCTTTTTTGTTTATTGTACCAAATTACTTTCATAAGAAAATGTATTGTAATTATGTTATAATTCTGTTATTATTATTATTTCAGCATTGTGTATTTTAAAAGGAATTAAATAATATATTTAAATAATAAATTTTTATTTTATTTATTTTAAAAAGAAATCTATATTATATATATTTGATTCTCTTTATTGAATGTCTTTAAATATTTGAATAACCACTAGTACTGTTTCCAGTTATTTTTGATTTAATAGAATTGTAACCATCACCTACTAAACCACCTAAACTTGACCAAGATTCTCTATTTGGGAATAAATCTAAACCAGATTTATTATTTTTAAATTTATTAATCAAACAACCACCAACAATATATATAAAACTAACTGACAATAATCTATAAATTCATAAATATAACAAAGTATAAAAATAAATATACATAATAATAATAATAATAATAATAATAATAATAATAATAATAATAATAATAATAATAATAATAATAATAATAATAATAATAATACATACATTATAAGGAATATCCAACCACCACCAATACCATCATTACCATTATTCTCATCATCAACAACTATACAACCATCAATAAAATTAAGACCAGTAACAGATCTTTCACCAGAAGCTAATGGAACAACTGAATATGAAAATGATAATGGAGGTGTATCCAATGTAATATTATAATAAACACCATCACAATAAAGATAAAAAACACCTTTAAACAATTGATCCAATTCATTAATTAACCCTGAAACAGTTTGATTCTTTGGAACTGAAACATTTAACATTGCTGAATAAAATTGAATGACTTCAAGATTTGTTGCTCCATTATCAACAATTACAATTTCATCTTGAGTATAAATTGTAACCAAATCTCTTTTTGCTTCAATTTCTGTACTTGTATAAAGTCCACCTAAATCTATATAAAATAACAATATATATTGTTAATAATCATACTTTCACCACATAGGTTGTTACTGAATAATAATATTGGTGTTAATGATGATGGATGATGATACATACTATATAAAGCATCAACACCTTTCCAAACGAAATCATTACAAACAGTACTTTTAAATTCTGACTGATTTGTTACTGAATTATATACATCAAATAATTGATAATAATCATAAGTTTGATTATAATTTTTAGCCCAACATAAAAATATATCAAACATTTCATAATCAATTTTCATTATTTCCATTTCAGAACTCCAATAACCAGTATTATCTATAAAATCTTTTACATTTACTTGGCCTGCTGAATTCCAAATTATTTCACCATTTTCAATTCCAGTTGGTAAAATTGATTCTAAAACACCAGGTACACCCACAAAATCAACTGTATAACTTTCTGGACTATTCCTGTAAGTTAATTTAAACTGTGCTATTAATAACAATGTATACACATAACAGTGATATAATGATCATATATCACTTACATTGATCTAAAGCCTAAACCGCTATGAAATGCATTTATGTTTGCTAATAATGTACCAAACTTTGAAAAAAATAAAGGTGCTTCTAAATAATAAACTACAATATCATCACCTGGTTGGAAACAATTTGAAATTGTTAAAATAATTGATAAAATAAATATAACTGATAAATTTCTATTATTCATTATTTGTATATTGTATATTTAATGTTCTTCTCAAAAAGACACATCGTTGCTATTTTTAAAAAAAAAAAAAAAAAGTAAAAAATTAAAAAAATCAATTTTCTTGTCGTCATAATCATTTTACAACCTAAAAATTCATTCCAAAATTATTTACTCGAAAAGTTATTCATTCTTTTTTTTGATATGGAATGTGTAAATTGGATTTTATTTATGTGGAACATAAATACAAGCCAAACAGAGAAAACAACAGAAATACAAAGATATATCTTCAAAGTGTTGTTATATTTATATTTATGCCGGAAATTTTCTATATGTACAACAAAAGATGTTTATTTTTTACAATTAATTGTTGTTTGTTAATCAATCAGAAAGTGATTTTAAATTACCAGATTCGTCAAGTGAAAATATTAATAGTTGACATGATTGAAGTGGAACCAATAGAGTTAATGTTGAATTTACATTATTATTGTTATTATTACTTGAACTATCGGAACCAGAAATTGAATTTGATAATTTTGAAAATGATTCATCACCACCCCATAATGAAATATCAACAATTTTATTTGAACTTATAAAACCAGATAAATCTCTAATATCAAATACATGAACAATTTCTAAATTTAACATTTCACGTATTACAATTTGATAACCACCTGCAGTCAATAAATATCTTATACCATTTTGTGATTTTGTAATTAACATTTTAACGATAATTGGTTGCACATCATTGAGTACACTGTTAATTAAATCACCATTTATGCTATACCTGTATAATACATTATTCTTTTCATCGATAATACCACTACCACCATTACTACTACCAATATCACTACCAATTTCACCACTACCACTAATATTATTATTATCAGCCACTTTATCATTTGAATAAATGAAAAAATTTAAAGAATCAATATCCAAAATCATTGAATGAATTGATAATTTATTTGGATGTTGAACTGATTTAAAGAATGTACCTTTTCTAATTGAATGAATATTAACTTTACCATCTTTACTTGCAGTTAAACAAATATCATTTGCTTTATTTAATGAAACACATGTTATACCAAAATTATGACCTCTAAGTATTTGAATTGGTTTAATTGAATGTTGTTGATTACCACTACCACTACCACTACCACTTTCATTATTACCACCACTTTCATATTCCCAAATTATAGCAGTGCTATCATCTGAACCAGTTACAATTACTTTTTGTTCAACCAATATACCACCAACACCTAATCTACCACATTGATATTCATCATATGCAATACATGTAATTTGTGATTTATGTGAAATGGAACCAGTAATTAATTTTGAATCACCATAAACTATATGAAGTGTATAATCACATTTACCACTTGTTAACAGTACTTTGGAATTACCAGGTATTTGACAATATGGTTTACCAATGAGTAATCTTAATCCAGGTGATAATGTTAATGGTTGAGCTGATGCTGGTAATGGTGTAATACACATTTGAGATATTGTTGTTGATGTTGTAGATATTGATGATGATGATGATGTTGCATTACCAATGAAATTACTATCTAAATATCTATAATATTGTAAATCATTATTTGTTGATTCACCAATGATTAATACCCTATCACCCAATTGACTAAAATTACCACTACCGCCACTGCCACCACCACCCCCACTAAGGAATGAAGTACCACCACTAACCAAACCACTAACTATACTATTACCACTTGTATTACCAATACCACTTAATCCACTTAACCCACTATTACCACCACTATTATCTTTTAATGAATTATAACAAAATATAACCAATGGAGAGAAAGGTAATGATATTAAATGTAATGGTTTTAACTTTTTTAATTGATCTAATTTACTACCATATTTTACAATGTTTGCAGGTAATGGATCTCTTTGTGGATGAGGATTATTTGGAAACAATTGAGAAGGTGTTACACCAAAATTATTAATTTGAACACGTGTTGCTTCACGAAGAATCGGATCATTCATTGTACCAATATCAACTGAACCTTCATAAGTAAGATGATAAAATACATTATTCGCTTTGATTGATTCTTTACCTCTTTGTTTATAACCAAATATCAAATCAATCCAGTGATGTAAATTCATTGAAACGTATTCACTTTCTAATGCCATTCTATTGATCATAATGAATTTATGTACTGATCCTTGTGCCCAAGGTGGTAATTGAACGTTATCCAATGATTTACCATTTTGTTTAACACCAAATTCAACTTTGTTTCTATTTATTAAAAATTCTGATAGATAAAAGAACTCTGGAGTTAACTCTTTAACATCGGATGAACTGTTTAAACAATTTCTCCAGCAATCTTGAATTGAATCAAACATACGATCAGCATGATCAAAATGACCAGATTGTAATTTAATGAAATGGCTTGTAAATGGTTCACAACGCATCAAGAAAAACATTACACTACCAGATGAACTATAATGAGTACCATACATAAATGCTGGTATTTCAACAGGACATTGTGTCCAACGTTCCATAAATAAATCTAATCTAGTTGGATTTAATGCACCAATTGGTTTAGTTAAATCTCTATATGCTTCATTACCATTGCTATCAGATGATGATAATGATATTTCATCGGAATTGTAATCTGATATGATCCAAGGGAATACAGGATACTGATTTAAATCATTAAATGTTCTACCAGCAATTGTATTTAATGCCATTAGATATTCAAAATTTGAAATTTCTCTTTTCTTCCATCTTGCAGTTGGATTCAAATATTTAATTACAGATTGTTGTGGTGTTACAACGTTTACACTATTTGATTCAAATAAATTTAAATTATTTGTGTTAATTTTAAATATGATATCATTTGAACCATAAAGATTACCAATTAATTTCATGATTTGAGCAACTATTGAACCTTTTGGAAAATTAACCAATATTGATTTTCTATCAATGAAAAAGAATTCCAATGCAGTTGGTAATAGTAGATAACGTCTATTTTGTACACCAATAATCTTTTTAATTTCATATTCTCTATCTTGAAAATGTTTATCTGGTATACACGTATCCTCTTGAACTGAATTTGGTGAAAATATTAATTTATCAGTGTAAATTGATAATTTAACTCTAATTACCAACATTGGTTTAATAATTTCACCTTGTGCACTAAATTCTAAATTGGATTTCTTTGATGATGATGATGATGTAATTGGTTTTGGATTTAATTGATTTAATTGATCATTTAAATTGAATATTGATTTTGATGTTGAATTTGTTGTTGATGTAATTGGTTCATTAGTTGTTGTAATTGTTGTAATTGTAGTATTAATTGAGGTAGATGGTGATTGATTATTGTTATTATTATTGTTGTTATTATTTGATAATGTAGTTGTTTTCCTTAAAATATTTTGTTGCTCATCAACTAAACACCAATCAGATTCATGAGCATCATCCAATACAATATTTGAATCATCTTTTTCAAATGATGAAATTTCAAAACCAACTAATCCATCAGATTGAGATTCAATATCTTCCATTGATTCTTTTAAATGTTGTTGTTGAATATTTGAAGATGATGATGATAATTTAGCAATCTTTCTTAATATTGGATTATTTTTTAATTCATCGGAGCTTGAAACTTTTGGTGATGATTGTTGTTGTAATTGTTGTAGTTGTAATTTACTAATATTAATACTATTACGAATTTGTTTTTGATTTGATAATGATGCAAATGGATGATCAGTACCATTATAATCTTTTTTCAATAGATAATTTACACGATTACTATTATTTATATCATACAACTTCCAAATGATTTTCTCTGGATTATGATTTGCACTATTTGTTGAATCCATTAATGACCATGGTGTTGATTCCAATGTTAAATATTTGAATTTTGTATCCCATGATTTCAATAAATATTGACGATATTGTTTTTGATAATCTTTGAAATCAGATTTACGTTGAATTTCTAAAAATTCATACTTTTGACATGTTGAAATTGATTTTGTCAATAGTTTATTAACCTTGTATGAAATCAATGTCAATTGTTTTTGATGATTAACATTTATAGCTTCCAATACTTTATTCCTTCTTGTCATTGTAAACGCTGATGATAAATGTGCATTTTCATAATGATCTTTAATTTCATGTAATTTATCCAACAATGTAATTTTACCAAGTAGTGTCTCTCTAAAATATTTTAAAAATTCCGGATGGAAATGATCTGGTTTTTCATTTAATGATGAAATTGAAAATACTTGAAAACTTGAATTTGCTAAATTGTTGTTGTTGTTGGTACCACCACTAACTACTTTATTTATACTATCGGTAATTGGTGATAATAAATTTGTTGGATTAATGAAATTATCAATTAAATCACCATATGTTTTAAGTAATGATTTTAATAATTGAATAATGATCGATTGAGTGTTGATTACAATTTTATCAGTGTAATTTTCTTTATGACGACGAATTATAGTGATCAATGAACATACTATCCACATTACATGTTTAACTTGTTCTTTTTGATCTTTTTCCGATGCCAATATAGTTTGAATACGAATTGAATTTTTTGAAATAATTTGATCCATATCTTCAGAAATCATTGGTAAACCCCAAACACGAATTGCAAAGTTTCTTTCTTCATCATCAGCATTCTCTGAATTATGATCATGTTTACTTTGATGATATGATTCACGTTCACCGTAGAAACATGATTCAGCTTCTTGAAATATACATAAACATAATCTGTAAATTGTATGAATTGATGATTTTGCTTTTGCGCTACCACTTGTAACATCAATTGATGGTAATTCAATGGTGCCACTATTATTTGCCAATGTCATTATATATGGTGATAATTGCATTGATCCTTGTGGTGATTGTTGTGATTGTGAAAGTGAATTACTCGCATTATTGTTTGATGAAAATAAATTTAAACTATGATTATGTGATGATGTTGGTTTAATTACATTTGTTTGAATACGAATTGTTTGAATTGATTGACTAATATCGAAAATATCCAACAATTTAGCAACAACACCAAAATCTTCCCATTGTGATTGAGTATTTCTATGAGCAAGAATATTCATTGTATGAGAGAATACAAAATCTTCAATTATCGATACTAAATTAACATAATTTTTCAATAGTATACCAGATAAATTTGAATCTGTTGATATTTTTAAACCTCTTTCTAAATTCATTAAACACTCATAGAATATTCTTCTTTCCAATGGCACACCATTTGGTAATATTGAAAATATCCATGCTTCAGTTTCTTCAATGAAACGCCAACCGTCTTTTTTATTTATACAATCAAATAACAATACTTTGATAATACCAGTTAATATTTCTTTAATACCAGATTGAAATGCACGAATTGATAATTGTTCTTTTGTTGCTAAATGTGATAATTGAGTTTGTGATATATTTTGTTGTTGAATAAATTGTGATGATTGTTGTTGTTGTTGTAATGGAGTGAGATATTTAGTTGATCCTATTAATGGTGAAATTGGTGGTGACCAAGGTGGAGATGATGTATTTGATCTTGGTGATGGCCATAACGATAGTAACCAATGTTGCCAATTTTCACTATCCAATATTCCTTGTCTCATTTTTGGTAAATGTTTAATACAAAGTAATATTTCGTTTAATATCTTTTGTTGTAATGGATATTGTGCTCTAATTGCTAATCTACAAATTGATTCTAATGCAGATATATTTAAATTTCTTTTACCATTACCATGACCATGATTATGATGTTTACTATTCTTTTCCATACCACCACTACCTGAATTAATTGTTGTATCATTCATACTTGTTTCACTACCTAATAAATCTAACAATGGTGAATTTGGTGTATCCATAATATTTGGTGTTATTTGATCAACAACAATCTCTGATAAACCACGATACATTAAATCTGTAAATTCAAATTCCATTAATGAATCTGTAATGAAAAAAAGTGCATCTGATAATGAATTCTTATTTGGTTTTGATGATATAGTTGTTGATTGTGATGATGATGATCCACTAGATGATCCACTGGACGATGATTTTGAATTTGATCCACTATGATGATGATGATCATCATTTGTACCACTTAAATATTTACCAATTATTTTAATTACCAATACTTGAACATTTTCATTATCATGTTTTAATAAACCCAATATCGATTTTATATCACCAGATGATTCAAAACTATTAAGAAATCCTTTAATTGTATCATATCCATTATATTCATGATGATCATGATGTCCATCCCCATGATGATGATGATGATGATGTTGTTGATTATTATTATTAACTGGTAAAAATAAATTAAATAATAATATCATTAATGATTCTTTAATTACAATTGAATTACATTCAGAATCTTGAATGAATTTAATTATTTCTGAAATTTCAACAACTTCTTTTTCATGGTATAATGCAGGTTTGATTATGATTTTAATAATGTCGAATAGGTATGATGTAATTTCAGTTAAATCATCCAATGATAAATGATTATTTAAACGTGTTTTTTGATCATGATAATAATATTTAATACAATCTAGTATGTAACGTACTTTAATGTTTTCTCTGAAATACTGTGGATTCTGTGACACTTTAAAAATTATTAAATTGAATAATTGAATTTGATATTCCTTTTTAATGTTTATCCAAACGTTGAAATTGAATATAACTTCACGGTAAATATTTAATTTCAATATTGGATTCTTTTCCAATAACAATACATTATCAGTTAATTGATCCAATGAATCAAATATTAAATCAAATTCTTCACGTTCCAATGATTTCCAATGATATGGATGTAATGGATTACATTCACTATTTGAAAATACCATTGACATTAAATGACCAAGTATTGACATACCACTAAATTGAATTATATCTTTTTGATTGTATTTATCATTGATCAATAAATGTGTTAAAAATCTAAGTATACCAGATATACGCGGATAAACAATCATTCTACTTAATTGATTAATATCTTCTTGTGATCCATTAAAAACTATTATATTATCCATTGATTCAGATGATGTTAATGATATTTTTGATGTTGTTGATAATATGCCTTCCAATTGTTGTTGTTGTTGTATTTCTGTTGATATTAAATGAGATTCTGATATATTTGAAACTGATGATGATGATGATGAAGTTAAATTTGGTGATTGTTGTTGTTGTTGGTTATTATTATTCGATTCATCTATATTATTATTTGATTTAAATTGATCATGTATTGCTTGAAATAATGGAAATATAATTTGTGGACCCCCAATTAAATAGATTGAATCTTTAATTGAAAAAGTTGAAAACAGTTTTAAATCACCAATAGAGAATGCATTGATTAAATTATTTAATTCCCTTACACCAGATTGGCCATGACAAATACCACCATAATATGAACGTGGTGAAAATGTAAACAATAATGATTTATTGGTTTTTTTAATTAAATAATTTGAACCCTTTTTAAATATTTCCAAAACATCATTATGATCATAATAAGTATTTAACATTGAAAATGATCCCATTTGACATTTTAAACAACATTCTGATTGTTGATTTGATGATGTATTATTGTTATTGTTGTTGTTTTTGTTGTTGTTGTTATTATTATTATCTTGTTGTTTATTATTACATGGTACTGTACCAATTGAACAAATATTTAAATTTTTTGAAGTTGATGGATATTTTAATTGTTGAGTATGAATTAATTTACCATCTAAATAAATACAAGCTGTAGTTGAACCAGGATATAAACCCCACTTTTTAGGTGATTGAGTAATTACTAAATGACACCATTTATTCGTTGGAAACCCACTACCATCCAATATAACAGTTGCTTTTATTTTTGAATTAATTTTGAATATTAATTTATGTGAAGATTCAAAATAAAATTCAATACCTTCATTTTCATCAGATGATGAATGATCATCACCATTTAAAAAACTAAATAATCTTGGTTCGTAAATTCTATTTAATTCATTATCATAATGTTTAAATGATTCTATATTAATCCATGTTGATATTGTGTACCCTGAATTTGATAATTTACCAATTGGGTCAACTATTAATCCTGAATTAATTCCATTCATATAAAATATTGAACTTGGTCCTTTTCTAAATGTCATTACATCTAATGATTTTAATAAATTTGGTAATCCCTTTAAATAATAATAATAATAATATGTTAGTATATATATATATATGTATAGATAATACTGATATGATATATTGTGATGTGAGAGTACACTTACATTTTGTAAAAAGTAATGATTTGGTTTAAAATTTGTTAACAAATAATTTTTATCAAATAATTTTAATAATTTTCGTAATTGTTTAACAGTGATATGTTCAGTACCAAGTATTTCAATTAATTCGAGTGTTTTAAGTGAAATGCTTTCATTATCTATTGTTGGTAACATTTGAATTAATTCATCCAATATAACTAAACTTTTATTTGTATATAATGTTTTTGATTTTCTTTTTTGTGATGTTGATGATGACGTTGAAGATGTGAATGAGTAGTCGAGTTGTGGGTTATTATTATTATTTATACATTTTGTAGTTGTTGGTGATGATTGTATTATTAGGTTTATTGTATTATTTGAAGAGTAACTTAAAATTTGAATTAACTGATCTAATATTTTAATCTTTATAAATGATGATATCTCTTCATCTTTTAATAGTATTACAATTTCATAGATTTTTGAATAATTCTTTATTATGAATCTATCTTTTTCATTTTCTTCACCACCATAGTCATTGTTGTTTTTTATGCTACTGCCACTACCATTGAATAAATTATTAATTTGATTTTTATTATTACTACCACTACTGTTATTATTATCATCAAAACCTAATAATTGTTCAAATAATTTCTTTACTATATTCTTTTCGTTTTCTAATTTATTCATAATATCATTACCATTATGATTAAATAATTTTAATGGCGGTGTGTTTGACATTGTGTATGTATAATATGTATAATATATATTTATATGTGTTTGTTTGTTTATAAAAACAAAACCTATAGTTGTTTTAACTATGAGTAATTGTGTGTTGCTGTGATATCACAAACTGTTGAGCGTAGTGTGCGTTTTATTAAATTTATTTATAAACTTTTTGCAACAGCACAAAATTTAATTTTTGAAAAATAAAAAAAAAAAAAAAAATTTTTAAGACAGCAAACGCACCATATTTTGCACATGATAAGATTAATGGGAATACCTGGTGTTGTTAACGCTACTACTGAAACAAATAATGATTTGTTAAAAAAATATTAATAATTGTAGTGGTAATAAAAGTTTTTTCATTTAAAGAATATTCTATCATATATATAGAACTTTATTATTTTAAATTAATTTAAAATGAAGATGGAGAAGAAAAAGATTATACCACCAACTATAACCAAGAAGAAGAATATGAAGAATAAGAACCTTTGTAATCTTCTTCATCATCATTTGTATTTGTTGCAGTTGTTGTGGTTGTGGTTGCAGTTGTTGTAGTTTGTTGTGGTAATTGTTGATTTACCTTCTTCTGGTGATTGTGGATCTTCTGCTGCTTCTTCTTCTGTTTTTTTGAGCTTCTATATTTTTAATATCGTTTTTAAATTGGTGTTAATATCTTACCTTTGCTCTATGATCTTCTGCAGTATTAGATAATAATTCATTGAACCTAATCTATCATAAACACCACTAATTGATGGTATTTTATATATTGATAATTTGAACTGACTGTTAGTTTTGATATTTGTTTATATGAGAAATTTATTAATTTAAACTTATAATTACAATTTTTATAAAAGAATTGGTATGTTTTTACAAATTCATATGTATTTATACCATTTCCACCAAATTGAATAGTAATGGTGGTGCACCACTAACAACAGTAACTCCAATAGATCCACATTGAAATTCATTATTACCATTGATACACAAATTACTACTGCACCACTTTGATCAAAATAAACCATTGCGATGTTTGCTTGTTGTTTGCTGTTCAACATTATTTTTTTTATGAGAGCAGTTTTTATTTTTTTTATTTTTTTTATTTTTTTTTAAATTATGTGCTACAAAATAATGTGATATTAATATAGAACAATAAATTTAATTTGTAAACATAGAAATAACAACAAATGGTCAATTTAACAACTCAAAAAATTCATTATCAGATGAACAAAGTTGAAAATATTAGAAATATCTCTATAATCTCAAAGTATGTTGTGTTTTATATTAAAAAAAAAAAAAAAAACAAATTACAAAAATTAATAATGTTTTATCTATAAAGTAAGGATAATGGTAAATCAACAATTTTAAAACAACTATATGAGAATCGTGGTATAAATATATTAAACTCTGCATATACAAATACTACAACTACAACAACTACAACAACAACAACATAAAAAAATAAAAAAGAACATTATAAAGAATCAACATTAACCCCACTATATTTCGAAAACGATGTGGGTGAATTAAAGCAAAAAT
>JACAFY010018951.1:0-12300 GCA_015252635.1 Dictyostelium capitatum | reverse complement strand
AAAAAAAAAATTAAACAAAATTTAAAAAAAAATATTAATAAAAAAAAAACACAAATTTTTTTTTTTTGCAAAAAATTAAAAAAAAAAAAAAAAAAAAAAAAAAAAAAAAAGAAAATTAATTTATATTAAACGCGGTTTTTTAGTTTTATAAATAGAACTTTTATAAAATGGCATCATCTGAAAGTTCAAATGATGGTGGAAATAGGTATCGTTCAAATGATAGTGCATTTGTGGTGACACTCATTATCAATTCAGCGTTGATGGTGATATTCTTTGTATTATTTTGTTTCCTTAGAAGAAAATATAGAATGTTTTACCAATATAGATACGAATCTGGTCATAAAGGTATATCAGTTCAACCAAATCCTGATTCATGGTTTTCATGGATTGTAGATACATTAAAATATGATACAAATAAAATTAAAGATACAGCAGGTTTGGTAGATATTAAATAATTATTGTTATTCTCATAGTTAAATTATATATACTTACAGTTAATTATTAATGTTTGTAGGATGGATATATGTATTTAAAAAATATTAAAACAACAATTTATATGTTAGCAGTATTAATGGTATTGGGAGCAGTAATGTTATATCCAACCAATTATTATGGTAAATACAATGAATATAGAGAAGTTGATAAGGACGGTAAATTACCAGATGAAGTTGTTGGTTTATCATTGATTTCTATGGGTAACATTGAAAGAGGATCATCATTATTATGGGTACATTTAGTGTATGTATTCTTGGTAACTGGTATTGTAATGTTTTTCACATTTAGAGATTACAGAGAATATTCAAAACAAAGAATTCAATTTAAACAACAAAGTCGTTTACAAAATTATTCAATAATGTTACGTGATATTCCAAATAATATGTTTACAAAAGGTGAATTATCAGCATATTTCAAAGATCACCTTTCAAATCAATCAGATTTATTGGATGTTGCATTACAATATCCAGCTCAACATATTTTCCCACTAGTTTCACAAAGAGAGAAATTCGTTGGTAAATATGAAGGTGCACTTGAAAAATATAAAAGAACATCAGAGAAACCAACTACTAAATTAGGATTCCTTGGTTTATTTGGTGAACAAAGAGATGCTATAGAGTATTTCAATGAAAAGATTGAAGAGTTAACAAAACAAATTGAATATGAAAGAGCAGAAGCAGAAACTAAATATTATGTTGATAATGGTAGTAAAAGAGTTGGTGGTACTGGTTTTGTTATATTCAATCAAAGAAAGATTCAAAAAGAAGTTGTTCAAACAATTATGCATAATAGATATCATGTATTGTTTTCACGATATTACGCACCTGATCCAAATGACGTTTTTTGGAATAATGTTCATATTGGTTTGAAATCATTTTATGTTCGTTCATTGTTGGTTGCAATATTTACATTTGCATTAGTATGTCTCTGGTCTATTCCAGTTGCTTTCCTTAGTGGTTTTTCAAATTTAGAAACAATTTCACGTGTTAAAGCATTCTCTTGGATAACAGGTATGTAATTTACAATTATATATATATATATATATAATATTTGATCACACATATACATGTTACTAACAATAATTGTGTACAATAGATATCATTTCAAAGAGTAAAGTATTAGAAGGTTTCCTTAGTGGTTTCTTACCAAATTTAATTTTAATTATTTTCATGGCATTGTTAATTCCAATAATCTATGCAATTAGTCGTGCATGTGGTTACTTTTCAAATTCACGTATTGAAGCATCAGTATTATCCAAATATTATTTGTTCCTTGTATTCAATGTATTTTTAGTATCTGCAGTTGCTGGTACCATTTTCCAATCTATTGAACAAATTGTAAATGATCCAACTTCAATCATTAGTACAATTGCAAATTCATTGGGTGGACTAAGTTTTCAAATGATAAATTTCATTATGATTGCAGCGGCAGGTTCATTTGGTGGTATATTAAGATTGGTTGGGTTAATTATTACAAATATCAAATTAAAATGGTTGGCAAAAACAAAAAGACAAATTGAAAATACAAACAAACAAGGTGCATTCTCATATGGTGTTATGTATGCAAAGAATTTATTAATTCTTCAATTATGTTTTGCATATTCAACATTATCACCATTTATATTGGTATTTGGTGTATGGTATTTCGCTGCATCCTATTTAGTTCAAAAGTATAATATCATTTGGGTAAACACACCAAATTATCAATCTGGTGGTTTTATGTACCCAATGGCATTTAGACGTACATTAGTTGCATTATTGATATTCCATATTTTAATGATTGGTACTTTCAATGTTTACAAATTCTACTATGGCACATTGGTTATTATTCCATTGGTTTTCACAGTGTTATTCTGGATTTACTGTGAATATATGTATTGTTCAATCTCTAAAAACGGTATTATGGATTCATATCAAAAACAAGCAGGTCAACCATCACCACCAGCACCATTACATTCATCATCAACCAATGAAAATATTGATATGATTGAAATGCAAGATGAACCATCTTCATCATTGACTGATTCAACTACAAATCTTCATCATTTCAATAATCTCAACAATAATATACAAAGTGAATTCCATGATGCTTCTCATTCAATTTCAGAATATAATGAAAATTCATATAAACCACCATATTATAAACCATTAATTCAACCATATACTGATAATCTTGATTTTCCATTAGCAACCGCAAATTTAAATGTTTAAAATTTATACGTTTAAAATAATAATAATAATAAAAACAATAGTTATAATATTACATAATAAAAAAAACGTATAAACATGTTTAATAAAAATAAAAATTTTAAAAAAAACAATATTAATATTGTTAAAAAACCTATTTGACATACTTTTCATTTCATTTTTATTAATTACAATTATCATAATAAAGATATTGATTCAATGAATTTAAAAGTTATTGATATTACTGATAGTAGCGAGAGTAGTTGTAGTGAAGATGAAGTTAAAGATTTAAAAGTTTATAATGGTAATAGAAAATAAAAAAATAAAAGCAATATGGAGTGAAAATAAAAGTAATAGATTATGGACATTTTATTCTTGATTAAAATCTAAATATGAATCTGATACTGCAATAGCTAGAGAATTATCAACAAGAGTTAGTTTTAGTGAGTTCACTTCAGAACAAATTCGTAATAAGATTACTAAATTAAAAAGAAAAAGAGATGTTATTAATTATTATAGTAATAAAGAAGATGAAAAGAATGAAGAATATGTAGTTGAAAAAGAAGAAGAGGAAGAAGAATATGAAGAATAGGAGGAATATGGGAATTTATTTTTTAGAAATAAAAGTTCACTTCAATTACCTAAACCAATTCCACCTGATAAATTAGAATTATGGTCATTGTTTGATTTATTAAGACCAAATTATAAAACAGATTCTGAAACTGTTAGGAAGATATTAGAATATGAAAAATATAATAAATATTATTTCACTCAAATTTCAGGTAAAATTGCAACTTTAAAAAGGAAATTTAAAATGGATCCAAATAATAATAATATTGGTAATAGTGTAACAAAAAGCAAAATTAAATATTTCAAATAGAAATCACTTACCAATTACTTTAATACCACCAATAATTGAAGAAGATGAAGAGGTAGAAGAATGTTATGATAACATATGAGATGAAGTGGAAGAAGAAAATATAATAAAAGATGATCAAATCAAAGAATTAAATCATAAATTAAAAAAGTATAAAAACAAAAATAAGAAATTAAAAAAACAAGTTGTAACTATAAATTTAAATTTGAAAAAACAAATTAAAGAAGATGAAGAATCAGAAATATTATCATCACATTTAAATGGTGATACAGAAGTTTTATCATCAAATTCAGCAGCTATAATCAAATCAAACTCAAAAGATGATGATATTTATATACTATTTCCAACATATTCAGGTGGTAATACATCATTGAGAATTGTTGAAATCATTGATAATAGATATCACATTGAAATTACACATGAAAATAAATCATTCACAAATATATCAAATCATTTCATTAAAGTAATACCAGGTTATCATTATCCAGTTTTTTGTATAATTAAACATAATGGTAAAGAAAGTGATGGCCTATTACTAAAGAAAAATAAAAACTGTAAACCAAACCAATTTTAATAAAATTAATATAGATTAAAACATTTTATTTATTTATTGTGATGATGTTATTTTATTCTTTTTGTCAATGATATCAAAAATTGATTCAGTGTTATTGAAATTTGTAACAGATTCATTGAAATTATCTCTCATTTCGTTAAACATTGAATATTTTGAACAATATCTAATTGATAATAAACTCCAATTAGCATTACCAAAAAGTGGAATTAAAGCTTGAGTTAATGAATATTTAAATTTTTTAAAATGAGATTCATCTCTATAAAATGATTTATACTTTTCTAATAACTCTAGTTCTAATTTAAATACATTTTTATGAAGTGCATTAATATCTAAAATAATTTGTTTATATGCTTTTTGAATTGATTCTGATGATGAAATTTCACGTGTACTTGATTCTTCAAATTTCTTTGATAAAATGTAAAGATAATTATTATAATGAGCATCTTCAAAATATTCTTTTTCAAAACTAACCAAATCATTAACCAATGCAATTGCAACACCACAATCATTCATTATTAATAAATATTTTTGATCAAAGAATGGTTCTGGATCAAATGTATCCATTGAAAATAATACTGGTAATGTGCAAGAGGGTGCATACCCAACATTTGGAATTCTAATAAAATCAAATACACTTCTATCAACTGGTTGTTCCTATTTTATATTTTAAAATAATTAATATTATATAGTAAAAACAAGTTAAAACAATAAATATACATACAGCAAAAGAAATAAATGGTTCTTGTGTATTAATATAATTAACCCAACCTTGAAATATTAAATTTTGAACTCTTAATTTTTGTGGATTTCCTTTGCAATATTCCAATGAATCTAATACATATTTCAATAAAAATCTTTCATGTATTTGAATTGATTCTGGAACATTTTCACCATTTGAACTTACAATTTCAAGTAATCTAGTGGTATTAATTTTAACTTTTGCATTATCACGACATCTATCAAAAAAGTCATCAACAATAAAAAATGCACACATTATTAGATAACCAAGATGAAATTCAAATGAATTACCAGCACTTGGATAAAAATGAGAAACAATAGTAACACCAGTTTCATTCCATACTTTATCTCTTGTACAATCTGGTTTATAAAGTCCTAAATCACAATACTCTTTAAAAAAACTTTCAATTGTTCCTTTAGTATCATGAAATTCATTAACAACTAAATTTGGGGTATTAGTCCATTCCTATTTTTTTTAAAAAAAATTGTTAATATTATTAAAAAAAGTATATTTAAAATTAATTAACATTTTAATTTACATTTGGATAATATAAATCTTTCATTAAATTAAACATTTTAAATTCTTTTTCCTTTTATTTATTATAATTTCTTTTTATTAAATTATAATTTTACAAAGTTTATTCTCTTTTTATACTAGTTATTTAAAACTGTTTGGGTGTGGTTTAAAAAAAATTTAAAACTGTTGGTGTGGTCTAAAAAAAATTTAAAACTGTTGGTGTGGTCTAAAATATATTAATTTAAATCTGAAATTTAAATCTATTCAAAATGTTCAATTATGGTTTATTAATTACAAAAATATATCGTTTGATTAATTTAATAATTAACTGTTAATGATTAATATATACACCAAATAACCATAAAATATTTAAAATTGTATATCGACACCATTAACATTATAAAGAAGGATAGTCATTTGATAATAAAAACTTAATATATGAAAACAATATTGTTTTCATAAACACTTTTATTGAACTATAGTATATAGTAATGACGGGGGTTTTTTTTTTAAAAAAAAAAAGTTTATTGTAAGTTTATGATGCATTTGCTTCAAAATATTGTCTGTATGTTTCACAAATTCCTTTTTGATATGGAACATTATCACTATAATTTGTAGAATTTTGACCATAGTACATTGCAGATGGATATACTGTTGGCCATTTAGAAAGTAAAGATTTTGGATTACCAGTTTCAGCGAAATCAACCCATGCTCTATTCATTCTTATACCCATGAATGCATCAGTTGGTGAAAGTGTATATGCAGTATATATATCTGAATTAAAGAATATATATGCTAATTCATTACCATGTGAAGCAGCTAAAAACCAATCAGCAGCTGGGTAATTTGGAGATGAATAATTGAAAATGTAGGTTTTGAAATCAGATTTTTGATCATTCAAGTATTGAGTAGCTAAAATTTGACCACATATGATATAATAATCACCCATGAATTCTGTAGCAGCTACCCAATTTCCTTTTGCAGCTTTTAATGGTTCATAACTAGCTATGATATTAGCAGCTTGTGAAGAATTAAGATAAACAAGTAAAACCTTATTGAGTGCAGCATAATAAACATCATCAGTGACTGTTTCATTTGGTAATTTATAACCTATACGTGAATACATATAATTTCCTTCATCATAGTTGTGACCAATTATAACATCAGCTTTGTTATTATATTGTCCTGATTTGATAGCTTTTAATGGTAATTGTTTAATAAATTTACCATCTACCATTGGGATATAAAAATTTGAATTTGCAGTTGATGGTGTAATACTAAGTGGATCTTTAGATTCAAGACATGTCATGATACCATTTAAATCTTGATCTCCATTTGCAAGAGTACGATTACAACCAATTTTAATTAAATGTGGATTTGATTTAATACGTGATGATTCAACATTTGGAATTAACCATTGCCATGATGATTGAACAATTGCACGATTATAAAGACCATATGATGCTGGATTAATTAAATGGTGTACAACTGATGATCCACCTGCAGATTCACCAAAAATTGTAACTTTATTTGCGTCACCTCCAAATGAATAAATATTTTCTTTAACCCCTATAAATAATAATAATTAAAAACAAAAAATTAATATTAAAACAATTACATTATTAATACAATGAATTTCATAATATATTATGATTAATACTTACAACGTAAAGCCATTTGTTGATCAAGTAAACCAATATTAGTATTTGAATCATATGGTTGGAAACCAAAAATATTTAAACGATATTGAATAATAACAACAACTGCATTACCAACTGATGCCATTTTATCAGCATCAAATTGACTTGCTGAACCTTGCCAATATCTATTAAAATAGTGATGATAGTAAATGATTTTAATTAGTTTATTTGTTCTGATTATTTAATATTTTGTTAATAATACCTTCCACCATGAATGAACACTAAAACTGGTAATTTTGAAAAGATATCATTTGATTTTTTGTATTTTGGTGTGAAAACATTTAAATATAAACAATCTTCACTTTGATTTAGAGAATTATTTACATTTGCACCTGCTTGCCAACATTGTTTTGGTTGAGAATTGACAATTTTTAATGACCATGAGTATGGCTTTGGTTGTGGTGGTTTAAAACGAAGTGATCCTACTGGTGGTTGTGCAAAAGGTACACCTAAAAATGCTCTTGCTTCTGATTGTTCCATATATATACCTTGATAGGTTCCAGATACTGTTGAAACAGTTAAAGGAAATTCATCATTACCAAAAAATGATGCGTTTGATAATGCGACAAAAAATATTATTAACAATAATAAAATTTTCATTTTTTTAAAAATATTTTATTTCAGTTTATGTGATAAAATGAATTTAGTTATTTATTTTAAAAATGAAGTTGAAAAAAAAAAAGACAACATCACAGCTCATTGTGCTTATGAAAAAAAAATCGTTTTTTTTTAAAAAAAAAAGATATTGATTTTTATCTTCAAAAAGTAAGAATAGATTTTTATTTTTTTACCAAAATTTTGAAATTATTAATGATAATGTCCTTCAGTTTTTAAAAAGTTTGTATAGTTGTTTTGTTTCTACAAGAAAATATATATCTTACCACCACAGCACATTATAACTCATTATTGTACTTGTAATATCATATACACATTAAAAGGTCATAAGTTTTGTTTGGGAAAAAACAGTTTATTTTAAAAAAACATTTAATTATTGTGATGATGTTATTTTATTCTTTTTATCAATGATATCAAAAATTGATTCAGTGTTATTGAAATTTGTAACAGATTCATTGAAATTATCTCTTAATTCATTAAACATTGAATATTTTGAACAATATCTAATTGAACATAAACTCCAAGTTACATTACCATATGTTGGAATTAAAGCTTGAGTTAATGAATGTTTAAATTGTTTATAATCTGATTCATCTTTATAAAATGATTTATACTTTTCCAATAATTCTAGTTCTAATTTTAATGCATTTTTATTTGTTTATATGCTTTTTGAATTGATTCTGATGATGAAATTTCACGTGTACTTGATGATTCTTCAAATTTCTTTGATAAAATGTAAAGATAATTATTATAATGAGCATCTTCAAAATATTCTTTTTCAAAACTAACCAAATCATTAATCAATGCCATTGCAACACCACAATCATTCATTAATAGATATTTTTGATCAAAGAATGGTTCTGGATCAACTGTACCTATTGTGAATATAACTGGAAATCAACATGCTGGTCCATAACCAACATTTGGAATTCTTATAAATTCAAATACACTTCTTTCAACTGGATGTTCCTATATTATTTACAATAAATAATTTAATATTAAAATTAATAATATTACATTAAAAACAAATATACATACAGCAAATGAAATAAATGGTTCTTGTGTTAATATATATAGAATCCAACCTTGAAAAATGAAATTTTGTACTCTTGTTTTTTATGGATTACCTTTAGAATACTCAACACTACCTTTTACATATTTTGATAAAAATCTTTCATGAACTTGAATTGATTCTGGAATATATTCACCATTTGAACTTATAATTTCAAGTAATCTTGTGACATTCACTTTAACTTTTGCATTACCACGACATCTATCAAAAAAGTCATCTACAATAAAAAATGCACACATTATATCATATCCAAGTGTAAATTCTTCAGAGGTTGTTGTACTTGGATAAAAATGAGAAATAATTGAACAACTAGTTTCATTCCATACTTTATCTCTAGTACAATCTGGTTTATAAAGTCCTAATTCACAATAATGTTTAAAAAATCTTTCAGTTGTTTCTTTAATATCACGAAATTCACTTGCAACTAATTCTTGTTGCACCATCCATTCCTAAAATAATTTAAAAAATTTCTGTTAATATTTATATTTTTTATTATCAAAGAATTTATCTTTATCATATTACTTTTGAAAAAAATATATCTTTCAACAAATTAAACATTTTTAAATTAGTTTAGTAATAATTGTAAATTAAAAAAATATTTAATTTTTAAAATGATTTTATACTTTTATTTTAAAAAAAAACTGTTATATTAACAATATTATACAAATGAATCTTTAATTAATTTTTAAAATTTAATTTTTTTAGATTATGAATTTATAAATTATTATTTATTTTGGTAACCAGGTTAAATCTTTAATTATATAAATTAAATCTGTATTTTCAACAAAATTGAAATTTTTATTTATTAAATTTGGTTAATGTCCGTTTGTTAACATTAAAATAATATTATAATAATTTTTTTTACAAACCACTCTAACACCATTACTTTTCTTTTTAAAACAACATACAAATTTTATTATCAAGAAATGAATATAAATATTAATCTATTGAAAGTTAAAATAATTGCTAACAAACTCTTTCATTGAAAAACTTTTTATTTTTTTTTTTATTAAACACAAAAATTTATATTGGGAGAGATTGACCAAAAAAAAATGAAAAATTTAAAGTTAATGTGATTTTGACCAACTTAGGGAAATTTGTAATTTATAGAAATTTTATTAAATTAATTTTTTTTTAATCAATATAAAAAAATAATTTTGTGTTATTTACAAACACTAAAAATAACAGGGGTCTTAATTGTTTATAGATATATGGTTTATAGTGCACCCATTTTTATGTGTGCACTGAAAATTCTTTACAAAAACCATTTTAAAATGAAAAAAAAATTGTAGCTATAAAAATTTTCAAAACTACATTTGCAACCTTTTTTTTTTTTTTTCATTTATGTTTTGGGGTATTTGAATTTGTTGTGAATTCATGTTTAGTTTTTATAACCATAGCCATGTCTCCCTCTACATTTGAATGTACAATAATAATAGTTTTTGGTTTATTTATTATTAAATCAATTTAAAAATAATAACTTAACAGTTTGAAACAAATAAATTTTTTTTTTTTTAACAATTTTCATGGTTATTTTTTTTTTTAATTTTATATTTTTATTGAAATGGCAACCCATTTCGGTCACCAAAAATTACAAAAAAAATGAATGGATTTAGGATTTTTAAATACAATGATAATAGAGAAACTGATAGTGAAAGTTCAAATAGTGACATCACTGATGAAGAAGATTGTTATTATAAATATAAAAAAGATGAAGAATTACAAATTCAAAATTATAATAATAAAACAACCACAACACCATCACCAAATAAAAGGAAACCATCTATGTGGCATGATGAAAATATGGTATCTACATTATGGGAAATTTATTCTTCACTAAGACCAGAATATGAATCTGATATGGCATTTGCAAGATATATTATAACAACACACAATTTTAAAATGTTTAATGCTCCTCAAATCACCAAGAAATTATCACAATTAAAACATGAACAAAATAATAAAAAGGAAATCACATGATACACCAAATACAACTACAAGTTCAGCTAATAACAGTGATGTTGATATAGATGGTAATACTGATGAAGAATACATTCACCAATATAGTGATTATCAAGAAGTAGCAGAAGAAGAAGAACTAGAAGATGTACAAGAAGAACTAGAAGAACAAAAAGAGTTAAAACAAGAGGAAGCAGAAGAGGAAGTTGAGTATCAAGTTATACATACACCCAAATTACAATCAAAACCGAGATTCAGTATGGTAAATTATAGAAATCACAATGGTATTGGTAATGAATCTACTAGTAGTAATAGTTGTGGTGGCAGTAGCAGCGGCAGTGTAAATAAAAATATTAAAAATGAAATTATTAGTCTTAGTGTAAATAATAGTAATGGTTTACAACAAAATAAAGTGGAACAAGAGGATGATGATGATGATGATGATAAAGAAGATCAAATTAAAGAATTTAAGAATAAATTTCAAAAATACAAATATAAATATAAGAATTTAAAAAGGAAATTTGAATCATTGGAATCTAAAAATTCAAAATTAAAAAAACAAATTGAAGATAAAGAATTACAATTAGTAACACCATATTCATCATATTTAAATGGTAATACAGAAATTGCATCATCAAATTCAGCAATTATAATTAAATCAACTTTAGATGATATTTATATACTGTTTCCAACATTTTCAGGTGGTAATTCAAAATTAAAAATACTTGAAATAACAGATAATAGATACCATATTGAAATTGAATATAAAAATAGTACAATTTCAAATATATCAAATCATTTCATTAAAGTAATACCTGGTTATCATAATCCAATATCATGTAAAATTAAATATAATGGTAATGATAGTAATGGTATATTATTAAAAAAAAATAATTATAATACCATAATAAAATAAATAACCAACCACGGTTGTTTTATTACACATACATTAACAATTTTCTAAACGTTATCAAAATTTTGATGGCAACTGCCAAAAATTTTTTTTTTTTTTTTTTATTAATAAAAATTGTTGTTTAGTATTGTTATTTTATAATAATTTAAAAAATAAACTTATAAAGGGTTAACATTGATTTTTTATTTAAATAATTTGTTTATTTGTTTTTTTTTTCAACCAATTTTTCATTTTTGTTTAATTTCACTTTTTTTATTTTTTTTTTATTTTTATTTTTTTTCAGTTTTGACAAAAAATAAATTAATCAATGTCACATCTCGGAAACAAATAAAATAAAATGAGTAGAACAAACGAAGTGACAAATGCTAGTGATAGTAGCTATAGTGACTATAGCGATAGTGATAGTGGAAGCTATAGCAGTTGGAGTAGTTATAGCGATAGTGATAGTGGTGAAAATATAAACAATAATAACGAAAATAATAATATAAATAATAATAACAATGATAATATAAATAATAACAATAATATAGGCAACAACAACAACAACAACGAAAACAACAACAACAACAATAACTGTCTCTTATACAAAAATCCGAGCCCACGAGACCGAACTAGAGATAGTATGCCTTCTTCTGCTTGAAAAAAAAAACGGTG
>JACAFY010018940.1:0-12833 GCA_015252635.1 Dictyostelium capitatum | reverse complement strand
TGTTAAAAACCCCCCGGCGGCCCCCCCCGCTCTTGCCCCGGGGGGCCCCCGGCGGGGCTCCCGACGCCGTTGGCAAAGGCGGGGGCGGCCAGGGCATTCTTGAGAAAGGCGCTGGCGTCTACCACTCGCACGCGTTGCAACAGGGCGGGGGTGACGTCGCTGTGGGGCTCGACGATGGTGACGGTGGCGTATTGCTGGTCGTTGATCAGTTTGCAGAACACCGCGGCGCCCAGCGCTTCGCCCGGGTTGCAGACGCGGTCTTGCCGGGCGTAGGGCACGTAGGGCATGTCCAGGTGCACGGGCACGGCGGGGTTCCGGCGGCGCAGGGCGTCGGTCAGCATGAGCAGCTGCATGACATCGTCGGCCGACTTCAACAAGGCGTGGATGCGAAATTCGCTGGCGGCGTCGGCTTGGGCTTGCAGGCCGGCGGGCACGGTGCCCTGGCTTTCGCCGCCGGGGAACACGAACGCGGCCGGGGTGGCGCTGTGGCGTTGTCATTCTACTACCGATGTTATGGAGAACAAGATCAGGCCTTAGTGGCAAATTAAAACTAAGTGAGGCCAGTATAGGCCTACTTATTGTTTATTTGCAACTATGTTGGATTCAAGAGAGGGGTGTGACGCTTATCCGACGCTGCGGTCGAACAGGGTGAAGTCCTTCAGGCGATAGAGGCGGGCAGGGCGTTGGGCGCCCAGCACGTAGTCCTCGGTGGCTTCCAACACGTCCCAGGCTTCCATCTTGCGGCGGAAGTTGGATTTCTCCAGGCGGGTCTGCAGGATGGCTTCGTAGGTGTGCTGCAGTTCGGTCAGCGTGAAGCGTTCCGGCAGCAGAAAGAACGGCAAGGTGGAATAGCTGGATTTGCCGCGCAGCCGGGCGACGGCGGCGGCCACGATGGCGGCGTGATCGAAGGCCAGGGGCGGCAGGGCGTCGACGCTGACGAACTGGAACCCGGCTTGCGTCGAGGCTTCCAGCTCGGCGGCGGGCACCAGCGCGACGTAGGAAACGGACAGCGACCACTTGCGCGGATCGCGGTCGGGGCCGGAGAAGACCTGTAATTGCTCCAGGTAGCGCGGCTCGAACCCGGTCTTGTCGCGCAGCACGCGGCGGATGCTGGCTTCGGTGGTGGCGTCTTCGTCGACATGCACGACGCCGCCGGGCAAGGCCATGGCACCCTTGAACGGCTCGCGGCCGCGCGGTTGCAGGGCGATTTCCAGGCCGGTTGCGCGCAAGGTGAGCAAGACGGCGTCGACGGTGACGAGGGGCTGGGGGTGGTCCAAATGGGGTTCCATAGGCAAGGCTTCGGGGTAAGGTGCCACTAAGCGGGGGATTGGTCAACCGCCCGCGGCGTCGATCGCCAATCGCCCCGACAGTCAATCGACCCGCTCGAAATCCGGCAATTTGAAGGTCTTGTTGTTCAAGGCATCGGTGCCGCCGTAAAAGCGCATCGCGGGAAGGGGGCGCTTGCCGGCAGTGGGTATCCAGTTGCTTTCCAGGCCGGCGGGGGCCTTGGGGCCGACGTAGAGGGTGACGCCGCCGTCTGCGTTTTTCTTCATCTGGCCCAGGTCGTAGGAAGACAGGGTGGTGCGGTTGGTGTCGCTGTAGATGAACGACATGGTCGCGCGGTTGTAGACGGTCAGGGCCCAGAATTGCTTGACGGGCATCTGTGCGGGCACGTCGATCTTGTAGAGCTTGCCGGCTTCCAGCGGCTTGCCGTCGCGATCGGCCATCGCCATCAGGTATTGGGTGGCGGGCGAGTCGCTCAGTTCCTTGGGCATGTAGGTGCACCAGTAGTATTCGGCCGCCCGCCCGATCAGGTCGATGCTGTCTTCGTATTCGAAGGTAAAGCGCTTGTTCTGGTCGGCCATCAGCAGCGACGCGTAGTGCCTGTCGGGCCAATAGAATTTGTCCTTGGGCATGTTGTCGAACCAGTGCTGCAGGTAGAACCAGGCATCGATCGCGGCCTGGCGCATGGCTTTTTTCGTCAGGTCGTCGGGGGCGAAGGGTTTGCCGCGTTCGATGCCCAATGAACGCAACATGCCGAACATCACTTTGTCCTGCGGGCGCGGGGGCTCTACGCTCATGACGGCATACATGTCTTCGAAGTGGCGTTCGTCATAGAACGGCAGGGTGGGATAGACCTGGTCGATGGGGTCCAGAAAGCGTTGCTGGGGCGGGTGCTGCGCGTCGGCCAGGTAGTACATGCGCAGACGCTTGGCATAGCGATAGGCGTCGGCGGCCGTCTTGCCCGCGGCCGGCACCGAACGAAATGCCAGGGCGATCCGATAGTTGGGCGATGCGATGTGGATGTAGCCCGCAGGCACCTTGCCCGTGTATCCGGGCGGTGTGAACAGCAGCTTGCCGCCTTTGCCTTTGTCGACACCGGACGGGCCGACGTCCGCGATGGTGAACTGCCACGCATCCACGACTTGCCCATAGACGCTGCCATCGGCCCCCGCGGCGGGCAGCTCCAGTACTACCGGGCCTTTTTGCAGGTCGGTAAAGGCGGCGATATAGGGCGTGGTGCTGTTGGCGGTGATGGCTTCCAGCTTTGGCGTGGCCGGCGCGGAATAGGCAATGATGTCGTTGTCCTTGGCCCCCAGGTTGTCGAACGCGGCGCGCCTGAAACTGTATATCGCAATGGCGGGCATGTTCCACAACACGGCTTCGAAGGCGCGCTGGTATTTGATTTGATAATCGAAATCCTGGATCGAGCTTTGGGCGCCCTGGGGCGGTTGGCCCCCCTGCGTTTCCTGCCCATTTTGCGCAAAACCTGTCTGAATATTCATCAGCGAGGCGGCGAGCATTGCAGTGACAAGCGGGGTGACTTTCAACATGGCCAGTGCTCCAGGCTTGGATTTACGGGCAAACACGCACGAATCACTATAGTCAGGCGAAAATCATTCCGCTACTCTCATTTTTGCGCCTATGTCATGGCACAGAGATCAAATTTGTCTGCATCCGGGAGCCATCATGAAGAGAGCTATCGTTGCTGCAAGTCTGTTAGTCATCGGCCTGCCGGCCGTTGCGCAAATTCCAGATAATCTCGCCAAGGACGCCTACATCTATGGCTATTCGATAGACGAGGCCTATAAATTCTTCTATGAAACCGCCGTCAAGACGGACACGCCCTTGAACCGGTTTCAAAATATCCGCCACCTGGCGGATGACAAATACACCGCCCACCCCACCATCAATAACGACACCCTGCACCTGATGGGCTGGCTGGACGTGGCCGCCGAACCCGTGATTGTCAGCGTGCCGGACATGGACAAGGGTCGGTATTGGATCCTGCACACGATGGACATGGGGCACTACACGACCTCGATGCTGGGGTCGCGCACGCGGGGTAACAAGGGCGGCCATTTCATGTTTGCGGCTGCCGACTGGAAGGGTGAGGTGCCCGCCAGCGTCGATGAGGTGATCCGGGTCGATTCCAACCTGATCAAGCTGATGGGCCGCATCATGGCGACGACGCCCGACGACGAAAAAGTGGCGCTCAACTACATGGATGACTGGAACGTGCGCACGCTGTCGGCGTATCTGGGCGTGCCGGGCCCCAAGGCCAAGCAGCGCACCTATATCGACCCGGCAAAGAGCAACTGGATCACCCGCGTGAATTTCGTTCTGTGCGACGGCAGCATGGGCCGGGCGGATAAAAAATGGCTGGATCAGTACAAGGCGGTGGGTCTGGCGCCGTGCAAGAAAGACCTGACCAAAGAGCAGCTTGCCGCAGCCAAAAAGGGTGAGCAGCTGGGCATGGCGCATATCAAGGAACTGGCGCCCAAGATGACGAAATCCGGGCAACTGCTGGGCACGCGCGAGCAACTGGGCCAAGGGCCGCGCGAGCTGTTCGCGGAAGGCACGTATATCGGGCAATGGGGGCTGCCGCCCGAGGAAAGCATCTACCTGAAGTCAGAGACGGGCAGCGATGGCAAGCCGCTCAATGGCTCGGGCGGTAAACAATACCGCATTCAGTTGAAGGCGCCTGACGTCAGCCAGTTCTGGTCGTTCACGGTGTATGGGTCGGATAACCGGTTGATGGCCCATAACGCGCTGAACCGCCATAGCCGCGGCGACCGCAGCCTGAAACCCGATGCCGACGGCACCTACACGATCGAACTTGCCGCCAAGGGCGACGCCAGCAACCCCAATTACCTGCCCATTCCCGAGAAGGACGCGTACATCATCATGCGGATGTACGGCCCCAGCAAAGACATTCAAGACGGCGGCTATAGATTCCCGCCGATCGAAGTGGTTAAGCCGTAGCGCGATTGGGAGATGGGTCCAGCAGGCCTGTACATGCTTGTACCAGGTCATCGAAGTGATGCAGCAACACATCCGGCTTCAGGTCCGCCGCCGGGATCTCGGTGTAGCCGAAGCTCACCAGGATCAACGGCGTGCCGGCCCCCCGCGCCGCGCCGGCGTCGGGGGCGGCATCGCCCACCATGACTGTGCGTGACAGGTCGCCGCCCACGGCCTGCACGGCCTCGATCAGGTGGGCGGGGTCGGGTTTGGGGGCGGTGACGGCGTCCAGGCCGACCACGCCGTCGAACAGAGGCGCCATGTCCAGCAGGGTCAGCAGGCGAACGGATAGCGCGGTGGGTTTGTTGGTGCAGACGACGAGCTTGGCGCCGGCGGCCTTCAGTTGCTGGATCGCATCGACCACGCCGGGAAAGGGCCTGCTTTCGTCGGCGATATGTTCGCGGTAGCGGTCGACGAACTGCGGAAAGAGGTCGGCGCTGCGGGCTTCGGGTTCCGGCTCGCCGGCCTGGGTCAGCGCCCATTGGATCATCCATTTCGCGCCGCGGCTGACGTGCGCCTTGGCCTGCGGGTAGGTCACGGCGGGGTAGCCGGCCGCTTGCAGCACGGCGTTGATGGCGCCGACCAGGTCCGGGGCCGATTCGACCAGCGTGCCGTCCAGGTCGAAGGCGATGGTGGCGTCTTGCAGGGCGGTATGGGTGGTCATGGGGGGCAGAGGCGGGGTCGGCGGGATGAAATGAACGGCGGCAGCCTGCGCGTTGTCAGACCGGGTTCGGGTTCGCCTGGCTCAACATATCGATCCGCCGCTGATGGCGTCCGCCTTCGAACGGCGTTTCCAGGAACGCGCTGACGCATTCCCGCGCCACTTCGAATCCCGTGATCCGGCTGCCCAGCGCCAGGACGTTGGCATCATTGTGCTGGCGGCTCAGGCGGGCCATGGTGCTGTTCGTGCACAGCGCCGCGCGGACGGCGGCAAAGCGGTTCGCGGCGATGGAGATACCGATGCCGGACCCGCAGATCACAATGCCTTGCTGAGCCTTGCCATCGGTAATGGCTTGCCCCATGGCAAAACCAAAATCGGGATAGTCGACCGACGCCGAGCCGTGCGTGCCCAGGTCCAGCCATTCGATGTCTGTGAACGCCTGTTTGAGTTGTTCTTTCAGGTCGTAGCCGGCGTGGTCGGAGGCGATGGCGATGGGCATGGGGGCTTGGATTTCAATCGGATTGGCGTGAGGCGTTGCAGGGGCAGTCGTGGATGGCCACTGCCGTGCAATTGTGACATCAGTCACGCATCAACGCCCGCACCCCGGATCCGCATCCTCGGCAATCGCGCGAATGACGCGCGCCGGGTTGCCCCCCACCAAGGTATTGGCCGGCACGTCCCGCGTCACGACCGAGCCGGCGCCGATCACGGCATTGTCGCCCACGGTGACGCCGCCGATGACGGTGACGCCCGCGGCGATCCACACGTTTTTTCCGATGACGATGGGTTTGGCAACGACGCTGCGGTGACGTTCGGCCGGGTCCAGCGGATGGCCCGAGGTGATGAGGCTGACGTTGGGGCCGATCAGGACGTCGTCGCCGATGTCGATGCCGCCCAGGTCGTACATGGTGCAATTCTGGTTGATGAAGACGTTGCGGCCGATACGGATGCTGTCGCCGCCGGTGGTGTAGAACGGCGGGATCAGCGAGAAACGTTCGTCCAGTGTCTGGCCGATGAGTTCGCTGAACACCGCGCGGATCTTTTCCGTGTCGTCGTAGGTCAGGCGGTTAAGCACCGGCGTGATGCGCAGGGCGCGCTTGACGCTGGCCACCATCGCGGCAGATTCCGGGGTCTTGCGGGGAATGGTGGTGGGCGGCTTGGGCATGGTTTCATCAATATATTCCATCCAGTTCCGCTACGGCCTGCGGCGACAGCTTCAGCTGCGCCGCCTGGACGTTCTGCCGCAGATGCGCCACGGACGACGTGCCGGGAATCAGCAGGATGTTGGGCGAACGCTGCAGCAACCACGCCAGCGCGACCTGCATGGGCGTGGCCTGGCAGTCGGCGGCCACGCGTTCCAGCGTGGCGGACTGCAAGGGCGAGAAGCCGCCCAGCGGGAAGAAGGGCACGTAGGCAATGCCTGCCTGTGCCAACTGGGTGATCAGGGCGTCGTCGTGGCGATGCGCCAGGTTGTACTGGTGCTGCACGCAGACGATGTCGGCAATGCCGCGGGCCTGGGCCACCTGCGTGGCCGTGGCGGTGCTCAGGCCCAGGTGGCGCACCAGGCCTTTGCGCTGCAGGTTGGCCAGGGTGGAGAACATGGGTTCGATGTCGCCCTCGGCCGGCCCGGCCACGTCGAACATGCGCCGCAGGTTGCCCACGTCCAGGACGTCCCGGCCCAGGTTGCGCAGGGTGTCGTGCACGGCGGATTCCAGTTCGGCGGGCGTTGCAGCCAGCAGCCACGAGGCGTCGGAGCCCCGGCGCGCGCCGACCTTGGTGACCAGGGTCAGGTCATCGCGATAAGGGTGCAGGGCTTCGCGAATCAGTTGGTTGGGGACGTGCGGGCCGTAGAAGGCGCTGGTGTCCAGGTGATTGATGCCCAGTTCGACGGTTTCTTTCAAGACGGCGATGGCCTGGGCCTTGTCTTTGGGCGGGCCGAAGACGTGGGGGCCGGCCAGTTGCATGGCGCCGTAGCCCAGGCGGTTCACGGCGCGGTCGCCCAGTGAGTAGGTGCCGGCTTGTTCGATGGAGGTCATGACGCGGGTTCCTGAGGGGAGGGGGAATGGACGTCAGTCTAGGCCTGGGAGTACCGTACGACAATCCAGCGTAATCGCACAGCTTGTGCGGAATTCAGAACAATCGAGACCCGCCATGCAAGACCTGCAAGACATCAGCGCTTTCGTGGCCGTGGCCACGCACGGGGGCTTTCGGGGCGCGGCCCGCCACACGGGCGCCAGCGCATCGCAACTGAGCGAGGCCGTGCGCCGGCTGGAAACCCGGCTGGGCCTGCGGCTGTTCAACCGCACGACGCGCAGCGTGGCGACCACGGCGGCCGGGCAGCATTTGCTGGAACAGCTGACGCCGGCGCTGAACGCGGTGGAATCGGCGCTGGATGTGGCCAATCGCTTTCGTGACCGGCCGGCGGGCAGGCTGCGGCTGAATGTGCCGCTGTCGGCGTCCCGGCTGGTGCTGCCGCGCATCATCCCGCCGTTTCTGGCGGCGTATCCCGAGATTCGGCTGGAAGTGGTGGTGGACGACCGTTTTGTGGAATTGCTGCAATCGGGCTGCGACGCGGGCATACGCTACGAAGAAAGCATGGACCAGGACATGGTGGCCATTCCGATCGGCCCCAAGCGCCAGCGGATGGGGGCGGCGGCCTCGCCTGCGTACCTGGCCAGGCACGGGCGGCCGACGCATCCGGACGATTTGCGCAACCACCTGTGCCTGCGCGGGCGCTTTTCCAGCGGGGCCATGCCGGCCTGGGTGTTCGAGCAGCCGGGCAAGCGCGTGACGGTGGACGTGGACGGCCCGTTGATCGTGAGCCTGGGCGAAGCGGCCGACCTGGCGGTGGATGCCGCCGTGGGCGGCGCAGGGGTGGTGTATCTGTTCGAAGACTGGCTGCAACCCTACCTTGACCGCGGCGAGCTTGAACCGTTGCTGCAAGACTGGTGGCCCAGCTTTACCGGGCCGTTGCTGTATTTTCCCGGACGCCGCTATCTGCCGGCGCCGCTGCGCGCGTTCGTGGATTTCGTGCAGACGCAGCGCTGGTAAGGGCGTGCCTATTTGCCCGGGCTTGCTAGCGCGCCGCTGCTGCGTTTTCTGAACTGCGCCGCTTTGTAGCGGTTGCCGCATTGGGCCATGCTGCACCAGCGGCGTTTGTGCGACTTGGTGCGGTCGTAGAACCACAGGATGCAGTCCGGGTGTTCGCACTGCTTGACCAACGAGAAGTCGCCGTCGATGAGCAGGTGCGCAGCCGCTTCGGCCACCGGCCCAAGCAAGGACGCGATCGCGTCGCCCTGCGGGCGGCGGGCCAGCACGAATCTGCCCTGGCCATCGCGCTCCAGCCGCGGTGACGTCAGATAGCCCTGCAAGTATTGATTCAGGCGGTCGACATCGACGTCTTGCCCCGCCTTGCGGGCGGCGATCAGGTCATGCACCACGTTGCGCAGTTGCTTGCCCTGGGCCAGCAGGTCTGCCGCGGCCACGCGCGGTGGCTTGCCCGGGGGCGTCACGTGGTGGCGTTCGAGCCAGCGCATGACGTCGTCGCCGCTGTTCCAGAAATCCACGATCTGATCGTCGCTGCGGGCCTGGGTGTTGAGCAGGTCCATCGCCAGGTGGTCGCCGATCATCGGCGGCTCGGTCGCGGCGCCGTCGTGGCGGTGTTCTGCGGTGGTCATTGGGTAACCTTTAAAAATGATGTTGACAGGTTATCACGATCTGGGGCAGACTGCACCAAAGTAACCAATGAAAGTTAATTTAAACAGTTACTTTGTCACGAGCCTCTCTTTGCAAGGAATCGCCATGAATGCCACCCCTCCCGCTGTCGATCACGCCAACGCCGCTCTTCGCCCCGAGGCCGTGCGCCACGCCACCCTGGAAGTCGACGGCGTCAGCGTCTTCTACCGCGAAGCCGGGCGTGCGGATGCGCCCACTGTGCTGCTGCTGCACGGCTTTGGCGCGTCGTCGTATATGTTCCGCAACCTGATACCGGCCTTGGCCGGCGACTACCACGTGATCGCCCCGGACCTGCCGGGCTTTGGCCAGACGACGGTGCTGCCGGGCGTGGATTTCGCCTACACCTTCGACAACCTCACCTCGGTCATCGATGCCTTCACGCAGGCCAAGGGCCTGACGCGCTACGCGGTGTATGTGTTCGACTACGGCGCGCCGGTGGCCTGGCGCCTGGCGGTCAAGCATCCGCAGAAGATCAGCGCCGTCGTCAGCCAGAACGGCAACGCCTACGAAGAAGGCCTGAGCCCCGGCTGGGCGGACATGCGCCGCGCCTGGAGCGCGCCGACCGCCGAAAACCGCGAGGCCCTGCGCCGCTTCAACACGCCGGACATGATCAAGTGGCAGTACGTCGAAGGCGTGGAAGACGCGTCGCTGATCGCGCCCGAGACCTACCAGCTGGCATCGGCCGCCATTGCCCGCATTGGCGACGAGCCGCAAATGGATCTGTTGCTGGACTACGGCAGCAACGTCAAGCAGTACCCGCAGCTGCATGCGTTCTTTCGCGAATACCAGCCGCCCACCTTGGCGATCTGGGGCAAGAACGATCCTTTCTTCCTGCCGCCGGGGGCAGAAGCGTTCAAGCGCGATAACCCCCGGGCCGAGGTGCGGTTCGTGAACAGCGGCCACTTCGCCATCGAAACCCACGGGGCGGAGATCGCGGCGGCGATGCTGGAATTCCTGAACCGCAACGTCAAGGCGTAGCGCTGTGTAGCGCGAGAACGGTGGGGCTCGGCGAGCGCCGCCGTCGGGGTGTGGGGGCAGGGGCTTTCATAACCTACTAAAAGTAGGCTACGATTAGTACATAGAAATTTCACCCCAGAGGTCCCCGACATGCATGCGCTTATCGTTGTCTCCCACCCCGACAAATCTTCCTTGACGCACGCCATTGCGAATCACGTGGCGCAGGGCGTCACGGCATCCGGCTCGCAGCATTCGTTTGAAATCGCGGACCTGACCGCGGAAGGCTTCAACCCTGCCTTCACGCAGGAGGACTCGGCCTTGCTGCTGTCGCGCGGCACGCCGCCGGCCGATGTGGCTGCCGAACAGGCGCGGATCGACCGCGCCGATGCGCTGGGGCTGGTCTACCCGGTGTACTGGTGGTCGTTTCCCGGCCTGCTCAAAGGTTGGATCGACCGGGTGTTCACCAACGGCTGGGCCTATGACGACGACATGGAAGGCAAGCTGGTCAAGAAGCTGGAACGCCTGAACGTGCACTTGATTGCCAATGGCGGCGCCGATATGCGAACCTACGCCCGGCATGGCTATTTCGGTGCGATGAAAACGCAGATCGACCACGGCATCTTCGGTTATTGCGGCGCACGTGTCGCTTCATCCGAATTGATGGTGCCGTCGGATGCGGGTTTTCCGACGTCGCACCTGGATGCCGCCCATGCCATCGGCCAACGCATCTTTGCCGCGCCGCGATGATTCAAAACCCCTGAACAGAGACCCCATGCCTGCTGCCCCAGCCCCCGAACCCCGTCGCCGTTTCACGAAGGAAGGGCGGCTGCGGCAGTTATTGGATGTGTCCTGGCAGTTGATCCGCGATGAAGGCACCGATGCCTTGACGCTGGGGCGGCTGGCGCAAGAGGCGCAGGTGTCCAAGCCCGTGGTCTACGACCATTTCGGCACGCGCAATGGCTTGCTGGCCGCGCTGTACCAGGATTTCGACCTGCGCCAGACGGCCATCATCGACGAGGCCATCGCCGCCTGCAAACCCACGTTGAAGGACTTGGCCGACGTCATTGCATCGCGGTATATCGCGTGCGTGTTGACGCAAGGCCGCGAGATTCCCGGCGTGCTGGCGGCGCTGGACGGCTCGCCGGAACTGGCCGCAGTAAAACGCCAGTATCAGCATGCCTTCATTGAAAAGTGCCAGCAGATATTTTCGCCGTTGGCGGGTTCGAAGACGCTGACCCTGGCCAGCCTGTGGGGCATGCTGGGGGCGGCCGACGCGCTGTCGCAGGCGGCGGTGGAAGGCGAGATCACCCCCGAACAGGCGCGGGAAGAGCTGGTTCAGACCATTTTGAATATGGTCAAGCGTCGGTCACGCGAGCCTTGATTCTTATTTGGCGGATTCATTTGGCAGAATCGCGATAGGCGACGGCGTACAGAGCCGTCAGCACGAACGTGATCGGCACGCACAGCAAGACGCCCACTGCGCCCCACAGGGCATCGATATTCGTCAGGTCGAGCCGCAGTTCGACCAGGTCGCTATTGAAATAGCCGGCCACTGAAACCAGCAACAGCAGCATCGCCATCAACGGCCAGCGCGGATAGCGCATCGTGGCGCGAATGCTGCGAAAGCCGTATTCACCAGTCGCCGCCACGCGCGGCAGGCACAGGCCATACACGGCCAGCAGGTAGCAGACCGGCACCCAGATCAGCAATTGCACGGCCACCAGCGCGGCCCAGAAGCGCGCATCTTCCGCGCCGTTGAGCAATACGTAGACGATGAACGGCACGTCGCCGTTGGCGCGGGTCAGCACGGCCAGCGCGATGGCGAACAGGGCCAGCAGCACCAGATGGCGCGCTTCGCCCGTACTGCCTTGTGTGGCATCGTTGCGGCCGGCATCGCCAAGGATTACCACGCGATGCCAGGCGTACGTCATTTTTGCAAAGGCGATCAGGTTGACCAGCGCCAGCACGACCCACAGCAGGTCGATGCGCTGATACAGGCGCGTGGTCATCAGGGCGAATGGCAGCGACAGCGTGAAAATGGCCAGCGACCACGGCGCGGCGGCCAGCATGGCGCTGCCTTGCCGGCGCAGGGTGTGCGCAGTTTTAGCGATAAAACGACCCGCCCCGAGTGTGTTCGACACAAGATTCCTAGCTGGAAATAATGGGCCTCGTTTATACCCCAGCCGTGGCATCAAGTATGAATAATGGTTTCAGACTGAGAACATTATTGTCGGGCGGCGAAAATCGCGACGCGGTTCACCGCCCGATGACGCTTCAGTCTGCGGCGATCAACGCGCTGCCGCCAAAGCCCCCATGGCGTGTCGCATGAAAGTCAACGTGGCGTCGTCTGCCCAGGTGCCGGCGGTGAGTTCAGGCTCGGTCATCAGGGCATGGCGGAATTTGGCGTGCGTGGCCGGGTCCTTGCCGGCGTAGGTGCAAAACAGTTCCCGCCATTGCCGGGCCAGGTTCAGGCCGGTGGGCGAATCGGGCGCCTGGCCGGCGTCGATGGCATCACGTACCCGGCCCATCAAGGCGGGCCACTCGCCCATGCGGTCGCCATAGTGGGCCCGCATGAACCGGGCTTCTTCCGGCGTCAGGTGCTTTTCGTACAGGCGCAGTTTGCTTTCCGAGAAGGCTTGCAGCACGTAGTCCCGCATGGCCGGCGAAATGCCGATGTGCTCCTGCATGGCGGGTTCCTGTTCGTGCATCTGGTTCAGTTTCACGAGCAGGCGCGGAGCGCCATTGGTATCGCGCAGCAGCAGCGTCATCCAGCGCAGCGCCAGGGCTTGCGAGCGCGCATCTTCGAAAGGGACGCCGCTGTCCATCTGCTGGCGCACGTCCTTGATCAACGCCAGCCAGTCGGCGTCGTCATCGCGGCTGCGGCCGTACATCGGCAGGCGAGCCAGTTCTTCCGGGGAAAAGTATTTGTCGTACATGGTCATGAGTTCCAAAGTGGTCAGCCAATCGGCCAGCTCCGGTTCGGCGCCCCTTGCCAACTGGCCTTGCAGCTGCGCGAGGCGTTCGCGCAGCCGGGCGGCCTGTTGAATCTGGCGGTCGAGCATCGTGATCTGTTTGGCGATGATCTCGTCCCGCGGCGTGCCGGGCTGGTCCAGGGTGGCGCCGATTTCAGCCAGCGGCAGTCCGAAGCGACGCAATGCCTGAATCTGATGCAGTCGGG
>JACAFY010018929.1:3224-52600 GCA_015252635.1 Dictyostelium capitatum | reverse complement strand
ATGAGCGAAGCAGGTCCACGAGATTTTATTATATCGAGTGCTAATATATGATACTTTTCAACGCAATTTGAGTTTTTGAGTGAATAATTGGATCTTTTAACACCAAATGTATATTCATACTTTCCTCTAGGACCACCAACATAACCTATAGCATTATTAATTGAAAATTTTGAAGAATATTGAGCAACTACACCACCCCATATATTTGTATAGGAAAGAATACCACTAGTTTGATTTTGGAACATTGAATTGTATTGATTTGAAAAACCTCAACCAACTACCCAGTTGAAGTTTAAACCGGTTGGCGGTTAGGATCTTTAAATATCTGTAAATAAATAATTAAAAAAATATAGATATATATATCGAAAGCTGATTCAATTTTGAATAAAACTATTATTTTTTTGATGTACAATATGAGAAAATTATAGATATAAAAATTTATTAAGTTGAGTGAATATTTTGTGTGTATTTGTTTGTGTTTGAACGAGAGATAAAAATGAAATTAAAAAAAAAAAAAAAAATTTCAAAAAACTCCCACCCACAGCAGGCAAGGAAAGTTTGTAGTGAAATAATATACATTAAATAATAAAATACATACACCTCGAATGAATATACTATATAATGTGAATATTCTATATTAAAAACCTGTATCTTTTATTATTTTATATATAAAACCTGTATCTATATGTTTTCTTTAAACAAATTATATTATATTTATATCTGTTGCTAAAGCTCCTAACCAATATGGATTTGATTAATTTTTCAAGATAATTATCCAATCCAATTCATGGATAACCAGATAATCCAACCACATAAGTTTATCCACACCATATAAAATTCTGGATTTTGGACATCAAAAATACAATCCAAACCATGGATATCCAAACACAATCCAATCCGGTTGGATTGCGGTTAGGAGCTTTATCTGTTGCAAAGGTGGTCAAGAAAATAAAATTCAAAAAAAAAACTTTTAAAAATGAAAGAAAAAAGTGTGTGTTGTGTGCGAAAAAGAGTAAATGTTTGAAAAAGTGTGTAAAAGAAAATAAATAAAATGGGTTATAAAATTTATAATAAATGTGTCATTATATTTATTTTTTTTTGTAAATCTTTAATAATTAAATTTAATTTGCTTTAAATTTTATTATCTATAATAAATGAGCAAATTGAAATCATGATTTCTAATCCTTTATCATTTTAAAATAACATCATAATTAATTTAACTTGTTCAACAATTTTTTTTTTAATTCTTTTTGTTTTTAACTTACCAATAATTAATGAGTAAAAATATTGAAATTATATTTTTTTTGATTGAAACTTTAATTTAAAGTGTTTTAAATTGGTAAGATCATAGCCCTCATATATATGATTATTTATATATAAAATGATTATGGTTCAAGATCACCAACAGGGAAAAACAAATGGAAGTAAAAGACCATGTAAGGTTTTTTTCGGAGTTTTTTTTTTTTGGAGTTTTTTTTTAAATGATTCAAAATTCATAAACGGTATCATTTTTTTAAAATAAAACAAATTCCAAAAAATCACAGAACGTGTTTATTATTTAATTGTAATTTGAATTTTTTTTTCAATAACAAATATTAAAAAAAACCAAAAAATTTAAATTAACAATTTTCTCAAAAAATTGGAAAAATCAAAATGCTCCCAAGGACTTTAGTAAGTTTGTGACCACGCATAATAATAATTTAAAAATTTATTTATTCTTATAACAGAACGCCCAAAGTTTGCACCAATAGTAATTATAAATATTTATATTTTGATCAAAAAAAGTATAACCTAAAAAACGCCTCATAGTAAACACACTCAAATTATGGTCAGTAAGTTAAAAATTCAATTTTTTTCATTTTATTCTTTTTTAATTCGTTTAATTCGGGGGGAAAGTTTTCAGGTGAAATATTTTCACTGTATTTTATGCTATTTTTTTAATAATAAAGCTTATTATTAATTAAATTAAGAAATAAGTTTGCCACAAAGTTCCAATCAAAAAAAATATGATTTCATAATTTTTACATTAATTAAATGTTTTTTGTTTTATTAATTGTGTGGGAATCGAACCCTTGACCCAATGAAAATATAAAAATTCTTTTTCAATATTAAATAATAAAAAGGGTCACCTATTTAATTTAATTTAATTTCATTAATTTGCAATAAAACTATTTAATACACTCAAATTTACCTTGTATTTGTACAACTACAACAGCAACAACAACAACAACAACAACAACAACCTCAGTCTAAATAATTCATTATTTGAAAATAAAAATCAAGATTGATCAATCGATAACAAACATCTCCAAAGGTGTAATATTTATAGATATTTAACAATCTGTGTGAAAAAGTATCATTTATATGATACAATTATCTTTATTATTATTTCATTTTTACCCATGATATTAAACTATACAACCAGAATAAAATGGATATGTATTTGATACCATATGTGATGTTTGTGAACTATTGGGTACGTTTTACATAAGTATAAATCCACTATAACGATATTGACTTAAGTCTGTTCCAATTATAATTGAAGAATATGTATTTTATGATGGGAATGAACCAGTTAATGTAATTACAAACCAGTATCTCTTGAAACGGTTGTATATGAGTAATAATTGGTTTATTACACCCTAATTCAAATGTATTTCCCATTGAATTTGTACCCATTCTTATTTTAATATAACAAAATCCAATTGGTCTTGAATAATTTCAATTTTTGATGATGGAGATAATGTACATGTAACAATTGATTGTGATTATGAAAAGAATGGACAATTAAATAATTTAACATTACTAAATCCAATTGATCTTGAATAATTAATGATTTCAATTGTGGTATGGTTTACAATAATATTGAAATTTGATTGTAGAATTGCAACATTATTTATTGTAACAATAGCCGATGGTTTATCGATACCAAAATTATTACCAACTAATTCAATTTTGAATTAACTGATTCATAATTAAACTATTGATACGGATATCCAATTCTTGAAGATAATGGTCTTTTTTCATTCAATGCAACAACAGTGTATAAATGTTTATTTGTTTATTCAACATTTTGATAATAATTTGTAAATTGGAATCTAAAATCAACGTAATGTGGTCTGCCTTTATGTTTATTTGCTCCACACAACTAATTTGCATTATTAACATAGTTATAAAAATAAAAAGATAAATAATTTGCCTAACTACAAATTTTGTGTGTTTATTGAAATTTATAAATTGTATTTATAAATCAATAAAGAAAACAACATTCATACAATAAAACAAATATCTCATATCAATGAATTTCTTTCTGAAGATTTCTCTCTTAAATAAACAACAAAAATTGAAATAGATTTGAAATAAATTTGAAACAAATTAATTTAATTGTGTTGTTTTAAATACACAACAAATTCTTTTTTTTTATTACTTTTTATGGTTGCAGATATTGGATTTTGATAACTACTTCTCACCACCAACATCATTATTAACATCGTAGAAGTAGTAATAGTGGTAGTATTAGTAGTTGTAATAGTAATAGTTGCAACAGAAGAAGCAACAACATTTGCAAAACCACCAAATAATGAATGTGAATGTGTTGAACAGAATGATATTTTTATTTTTGTTGTTGATGATGGTGATGTTATTGTTGTAATATTACTACTGCGGTTGTTTAACAATTGAGACTTATTTTATCTTGTTGCTATTATATCGTTTGAAGTTATTAGTAGAGCTGCTGTTGTTGTACTACCACTACCGCTAATACTAAATATTATTTGTTATTACTGCTGAATCTTCTATTGTGAGGGAAACATACAACCTGTGAATAAAAACCAAATATATAAATTGGGACGATCAACTACGGCTAATTTCCAATCAGGCTTTTCACCTAACCCTTCATTCCAAGATGCGATAGTCTGAAAAGGCTTATCCGTAATTGCATAAACAAAACAAGAGTGTTCAATAGATTGATTAGGTATGTATGAATGCACTCTTGATTGTTGACCACACAAACAAAGAGATATTACATGTTGTTGAATGAAATACAAAAATAAAACAAAGAAAAAAAAAAAAAAAAAAATAAAAAAAAAAAAAAAAACAGTTTTAAAAAAAAGATTTTTTTTTTCTTTATTTTTTCCATTTTATCAAATGGAAGTTGTAAATAATAATGATGATATAGTATTTTTTAAAGTATGGAGAAATACAGTAATTAAAAAATTAATAATCAATCATTCAATGTATATAAGAAATAAAAGAAAAGAGTTTGATAATATACAATCCTTAAGAGAATATGGTGAAAAAGAATACATTGAAACATTGGTATATACTGGTAAAGGAATACTATGTAAAGGTGATTTACCAGAGAATGGTGTATTAAAAGAAGTAGATTTATCTAATGGTAGTGATCCACTTCAAAAAAATAGTAGAATTTCATCATGTAATATTTTCCCACATGGTGTAGAGATTATACATTTCCCATGGAGTAGTAATCAATTGGATGAAATAAAAGTATCAGAATTACCATCATCAGTTCACACTATAACAAATGTATCATTAAAGAAACCATTAATTAGTAATGAAATACCAACAAATATCACATCGTTATCATTTAACACATACAATGATCCAATTGAATTTCATAATAAATTTTATGATATTATTATACCAAATTCAGTTAAAAAATTAAATTTGTCAAATTTATATTACCGATATGAAGAATTACCAATTGCACCACCATCATTTATACCACAATCAGTAACTGAATTATCATTATGGTATATTGAAGAATATAAATTAAATTTACCAAAAGTACCATCATCAGTTACAAAGTTACATTTGGATATTTGTCGTTACAATTGTAAACTCAATCAAGAATTAATACCATTTGGTGTTGAAGAATTAAGTATTGATGGTTATGAAAATGAAGGTATAATCAATTTATCAGCAAAAAGTTTACCAGAATCATTAACTAAACTTACCATTAAATGTGGTGTTAGTGATACAGAAACTGAAAATAATAAAAGCAGAATTCAACCAAATTCAATTCCATCAACTGTTTTGGATTTAAATATTAACTTTACTAATTTAGGATATCCTTCTTCTTTTGATGGTATATTTCCACCAAATTTAACATCACTTGTAATTGATAAATTTGGTGATTCATTAAATCCTCCTCCAACGTTATCAGAATTACCTCTATCGCTTAAATATTTAAAAATTGAAGATAAAGAAATTAATATTAAAAAACAATAAATAATATGTATTATATTTTATTAAGAAATAAATAAGATCCAACCCAAAAAAAAAATCTTTTTTTTTTTTTTTTCATTTTATTTTAAAAAAATAATCACAACAATGGATGATAGTAACAACAATGATATTATATTTTTTAAATTATGGAGAAATAAAGTAATCAATATTTTAATATTCAATTATTCAAGGTTATATATAAAGAATAAAAGAATAGAGTTTGATAATTTAGAATCATTAAGATTGTATAGTGAAAGGGAATACATTGAAACATTAGTGTATACTGGTATAGGTACATTATTAAAAGGTGATTTACCAGAATATTGTGTATTAAAAGAGTTGGTATTATCAAATTGTTTGTCAATTTCAAATGGTAATGTTATACCATTTGGTGTAGAGATTATACAATTTAGTTTTAATTATTCAGAAGAAGATGAAATACAAGTATCAGAATTACCAATATCAATTCACACACTCATAAGGGTAAAATTAAAGAAACCATATATTAATAATGAAATACCAACAAATATCACATCATTATCATTTAACAGATACACTGATCCAATTGAATTTTATAATATCAAATTACCATTATCAATTTTAAAATTAAATTTAGAACATTTTTATTTCTGTCACAAAGAATTACCAATTGCACCACCATCATTTATACCATCATCAGTAAAAGATTTAACAATATGGTATAATGAAGAATATATATTAAATTTACCAATAATACCATCAACTATTACAAATTTAAATCTTTCAATAAGTGGTAATATCGATAAAGGGTTAATTCCATTTGGTGTAAAAGTATTACGTATTGAAGGTGTAGTTAAATTAAATACATATTGTTTACCAGAATCAATTACAAAACTTTTGATTCTTTGTTGTATCAACCAACAACAAATGGAAAATAGTGAAAAAGGAATTGTTCAAACAACATTAATTCCATCAGGTGTAACAGATTTAAGAATTCGATTTCGTGATTATCCAACTTCCTTTAATAATATATTTCCATCAAGTTTAACATCTTTAACACTTGATAAATTTGTTGATTCATTAAATCCTCCTCCAACAATATCAGAATTACCTTTATCACTCAAATATTTAAAAATTGATAATAAAGAAATTGATATTTAAATAAATAATATAAATGTTTAATATGTGTAGTCCAATAAAAATATAAAAAAAAGCGGTGTGAGCAAATAATTTGTGGTCATGTAAAACAACTATAGTTAATTTAATTTTTTTTCAATTTTTTTTTAAATTTTTAAAAATTTCGATCATATGATCATACAAAACACACCCACTCACACACAAAAAATATGAATAATAATAATTTAATAGTTAATAATTTTAAAGAAATAATATCAATTCCTACAATATTAAATTCAAATTTTACAAACATTGTAAAAAATGATAATGATGATATAACTACATTTTCAATTTCAGTTACAGTTTCACAAACTGATATAAATAATAAAAAAAATAAATCATATCAATTTGAATCAACATTAATACATACAAGTAGTAGTAGTAATATTACTACTACTACTATTACTGGTGATAAAGATGGTAAAACCAATATTTATTCATCACCATTTCCAACAGAAATACAAAATAGTATATCAATATCACCATCATTTAAAAAACAAATTATAATTAAATCATTGTCAGAATCTGAATATTCATTTGATTTAATTGATGAATCACATTTAATAACATCAATTAAAAGTAAAGATTTACATAATAAAATTTTAAATGATGATTATTTTGGTAGTTTGCAATGGTCACATTGTGAAAATTATATTGCATATATTGCAGATTTCAAATTAAAGAATTTAGATTACTTTGAAAAATCAGACAAGATTAATAATAATATTGGTGATAAATATTTATATAAAGATAATCTTGGTGAAACATATTCAAATATTTATAAACCATCAATTTTTATAATTGATTTAAAAAAAGAATTAGTTTATCCAATTGATCCATTAAATAAAATAATACCTGGTCAATTGTTATGGACAAAAGATTTAAATTTAATATTTATTGGTTTAGAAATTGGTAAAATAATATATGGTATTAGATTATGTTTTAATCGTAAAAGTTCAATTTATCATTTAAATTTTAATCAATTTTTAAAATGTAAACAAGAATTATTAGCAACAAGTGGAAAATTACCAGAATTAGAAATTGAAGATTTAATATTTAAAAAAGGTAGTTATAGAAGTCCAAGATTAACAAATGATGGTAAACATTTAATATTTGTTGGATTTGATGAATTGATATTCAACCATAATTCATGTTCAAAAATATTTAAATTATCAAATTGGAATGATAAAGAAAAAAGAACATTTGAAATATTAATGGATTATAAATATTCAAATGATATTCAAGGATTTTATGGTATTTATTGTTGGTCATTTCCACAAAAACCATTTATTGATAATGAAACAATTGTATTTTCAAATTTAATTGGTTCAATTGATAAATTAATTTCATTTAATATAAATTCAAAATCAATTGAAATTTATGATGATATTGATACATTATTTGAATCATCATCATCATCATCGTCATCATTATCATTAAATTATACACTTTTAAAAGTATATGGTAGATTTGCATTAATTAAAGTATCATCAATTAATAAATTACCATCAATTTATTTAATTAAATTTCAAAAATTGACAAATAAAATTCAAATTGTTAAAAGGGTATTCAAATCATCAATAAATAAAAATGTTGAAGACATGTTATCAAATATACAATTTTCAATTCATAAAGTACCAGTGGAAAATAAAGAAGATGATAAAATTAAATCATTTGATTTAATATATTTAAAATCTAATTGTATAAATGGTGGTGGTAAACAACCAACATTAATTATAATACATGGTGGACCACATATGTGTACAACAATTGAATATTCATATACATTACTTTATTTTGCATCATTGGGTTATAATATAATTATACCAAATTATCAAGGTTCAACAGGTTATGGTAAAAACTTTATTGATTCATTAATTGGTAAAATTGGTAATTTAGATTTAAATGATTGTAAATTATCATTGGAATATACAATTAATAACATTGATAAACAAGGAATTGATATTAATAGAATTGGATTAATTGGTGGTAGTCATGGTGGATTTATTGCAGTTCATTTATCAAGGGATTCAAATACATTTAAAACAACAGTATTAAGAAATCCAGTAATTGATATTGGTTCATCAATATCAGATATACAAGATTGGGTAATGTTTAAATGTGGAATAAAACCAAATAATAATTCAATTGATGGTAATAAACAACAATACAATTCATTACCAACATTGGATGAATTAAAAATAATGAGAGAATGTTCACCAAGTAATCATTTTAATGAAATTCAAATACCAATATTATTATTACTTGGTGATAAAGATTTAAGAGTTAATGGTAAATCACAAGGATTACTATTATACCGTAATTTACAAGAAAGAAATATTCCAACAAAATGTATACTCTATGAAAATAATGGTCATTCATTAACAGATACAATTGATTCAAAATTAGATCAATGGATAAACATTGGTTATTGGTTAAATGATAAATTATAAATACAAAAAATAAACACACACTCTCTTTTATTAAAATATTATTTTGAATAAAAACTATCATCATATACTTTTAAAACTTCAATTGAAAAATTAATTGTTAATGTATTATTTTGAATGAAACCATTATTTGGATCAACCTGGAATTTATCACCATAGAAACCAACTGAATAATAATCATTAAATTTACCAAATAGGAAAGATGAATCTTCTTCTAATGATAATTTTGTATCTAAATTTTCAATTTCAAAACTAAATGAAACTCTTGATTTCAAATTAAACATTTTAACTACATGAATTGCTAATGATTCAGAGAATTGACCAGTTGGAAATAATTTGAGTGAGAAAAAAAAGTTTGTATCAATAGCGAATCTTGGTAATAAAATAAATGAACCTCTTGGATATCTTAATTTATCAGACCAATTTTCAATGATCCATTTACCAGTATAACGTTTTGATTTTTTAATTTCTTTAAAATTTAATTTCAATAAATTTAATGAACTATTTGTTTCTTTTAATGCAAGTGTTGTATCTTTTAGTAGGGAATTTGTTAAATCTAATCTAGTGGATAATTGGTCAATTACTAATTTTGCATATTTCATATGACCATGTTCTGTATGTTGATCAATTTCCGATCTTTTAATCAACACTTTACAACCAACTGAAGCATATGGACATTCAATTTCTATTGCTTGACAAATTGAGTCTAAATGTTGCTTTAAATCACCACGTTTAATATTTGATTGTTCACAATGTTCACATGATGTTTCAACTGATAAACAATGTATATCTATATGTTCTTTTAAATTTGATCTTGTTACGGAACTGTTTTTACAATGATAACATTCAATTAATTGATATGGACATACATTTGCAATGTGATCTTCATAATCTTTATTTAATATTCTACCACATTTTTCATTGTTTCCACATTGTCTACCAGAGAATAAACAATTCTTTAAATGAGTTTCCAATGAATCAATTGTTAATTGTTCATTACATCTATTTAATTCATTTTCAATTCTAGTATCACCTTTATCATTAAATGAATTTGGACAGTATATCTTTACTTTTCTAACTTCTTTTTCTAAATATCTATTTCTTGATAATGTTGAAACATCTGTAATTTCATCTCTACATACAAAACAATCTTTTTTTTTATTTAAATGATTTATAAAACATTCTTTACATGCTATATAATGTTAATAATAGTAATAATTAGTATTGTGTGTTTGTTTTACTTTCTCTATTATTCTATTTTTTTTTTTAATATCACACATACCAACATGACCTTCTCTACATTGTAATATGTCACTTGATAATAATCTACTACATATTATACAAAATAAAGTATCATCTATACTTGATTCATCAATAATAAATTTATCATAGTAACCCAATTCGTTCATTTTATTTTTTATGTGATTGATTTTATTTTATAAAAAAAAAATAAATTAAATTTTCAGAAAATTTTTAGGTTGGTCTTTTAAAAAAATAAAAAAAAAAAAAAAAACATTTTCAAACAAATTTGTTATGAGAATTGTAAAAAACAATGGTGGTTAGTGGTTTAAGTGAATTATTATTTTGGAGAGTGTATCGGAATATGGTAATAAGAATCGAGATATTTTCAAATTTAAATCATAATAATTGTGGTACAGTTTATAAAAAGTTTAATCAAATTAATAGTGTAAAATGGATGATTGAAAACCAGTACATAGAACTCCTTCGATATAAAGTTAATAGAAATGATCAATTATTACCATGTTTTCATAACGTATCAGGTGAAATTAGTAAAACATATTTTTTCAAAGAAATATTCATGGTTATAAATAAAGATAATCAAGATAATATCAAATTTTATAAATCACTATTTAAAAATTATAATCATTTTATATCAAACTATGAAAACTTATTAGAACTATCAATTAATGAAAGTTGTATACCTGCTATTAAAGTATTATTATCATCAACATCATTATCATTAAAATTACCAATTATTGAACAATCATTAAATTCAATTATATTATCAACAAGTTTAAAATTTGTTAAATATTTATTGGGTGAATATAATAATAAAACAGAATACACAATTCCAGAATTAGTAATGGAATATTCATTAATTATAAATAATTTAGATTTCAATTCATATAAAGTATTAAATTATTTAATTGGTTCAAATATAATTAAAATTATACCAACAAAACCAAAATCAAAATTACAACAAGATAAAGTTAAAGAAATTGAATCTAGAGATAATGAAAATCAAGATAACATTAAATCAATTTTTAAAGTATGGTCATTATCAAATTTATTTAATTCATGTTTTTTAATTTGTACAATTAATGAATTACTTGGAATAATTGTAAAACATCAAATATCAAATTTAGAAATTGATCAATTAAAAAATAAATTTTCAAAAATTGAATTAAAATCAAATTTACAATTAATTATTGATCAAACTACTACTACTACTACTACTACTACTACAACAACAACAATTGATAATGATAAAAAAGAATCAATTATTAAATTATTGAAATTTTATTTCTCTATTCATGGTAAATCACAATCATATAATTTACCATTTTATTATTATCAATTTTGTGGTAGTATTGGTGAAATTGATGAACAAGTAGATAAACAAAATGAAATTATATTTGGTTTTGGAAAGAATGATATTATTAGATTATCACATTCATGTAAATCTGATCATTTAATAACAAGTTTAAAATATGGTTCATTAATATATTGGAAGAATGTATCAAATAATTTTGATACTGCAATAAAGTGTTATAGTAAATCATCAATATTTAAATTTTTGGTAGATAAATATAATGAAAAGGAGAATCCATTAATACTATTTAAAAATTGTAATAATTGGACATTAGATATGAAATTTCAATTCATTAAACAAGTTGTATCATATGAAGTAAATATCAATCCAACAAATTGGTCAAAATTAAAATTATTGGTTTTATTATTTCTTGTAATTGAAATTGATGATAGTAAATTAAAATTGGTTACATTCTTAAATGATCAATTTAAATTAAATAACGTAATATTACAATGTAATGATAATATGCGACATTTATATGATTCAGGATTTCAAATTCAAAGATTTATAAAGTCAATTGAAATGTGTAACTACTGTATAAATAATTTTAAAGATCATTTCTTAGTTTATGGTTTATCAGATTCAATTGATTATTTTTATAATTTCCCAACTATTGAATTATTAAAAGAATATCAAAAATTAATTAATTATCATTTTATTGGTATTGTAAAAAGAAATAAATCAAATGTTACAAATTTTAAAAAAGTTAAAAACATTAATACAATTAAAAGATATTTATCATGTATTAAATATTGTGCAAGTATAGCAAAAGTTGGTAAAATTGAATTTATAAATTCAATTGAATTTCATTCTTTAAATTATACAAATTATCAATTCATTAATGAAATTTTACCAGAATTAATTGAAATTATTAAATTTGAAAATGTTAAATTTGATCCATTAAAAATTATACCACCAATAAATTCAATTTCAAAATACCGTTTATTTTGGTTTGTTAATCAAATTTTAAAATATTATAAAAAAGATTTATACAAATGTCAAATTGATCAACATTATTTATTTAATATTTATTATTTAACTGGTAATTTAAAGAAACTAGTTAAATTATCAATACCACCAAATAATTCAATTGTACAATCATACATTAAACCAATAAATTTAACTTATGGATTATATAAAATTTGTAGTAATGGTGATTTGGAATCATTAATTTATTTAAATGAAATTTTCAAATCTAAAGATATATCATCAAAATCATTTTTAGATTTCTTATCAAGAGGTATTGAAGTATCTTCTAGAAATGGCCATTTGAATATATTGAAATATGTATATTCTGAATATCCAATTATGTTTACCAATAAAAGAAAGAAAGAAATTAAAAAAGAAGCAACTAATTCTGATCAAAAATCATTATCTCATCATCATATTATAAAATTTTTAAATGAAATTAAATAAAATATAATTTTTATAGTTTTTAAATGTGTGTAGATATTAGATATATAATTTAATTAATTTGTTCTAATAAATAACATACTTGAAATTTCGAGAATTATTTTTTTTATCAAAATGATCCAAAAATTGAAAATTGAAAAAAAAAACTTTTTTTTTTTTTTTTTTTATTTTTTTTTATTAAAATTTTTAAAATGAATGAACATGATAAAGATAAAAATAATTATAGAGTAAAAGATAATAAATTCAGAAAATTTGGAGTTGAAGTAACAACATATGAAAATAAACAACAACATAATGATACAGTAGTTAATTCAAGAGGTTACAATTTATCAATTCATCCATTCTCGTTTAGAAATAGATTAAGTGTTCAAACCAGTAGTAATAGTAGTACATCAACAACACCACTATCATCATCACTTCCAACTTCACCAAAACCAACATCATATTATTTAGATGATGCAGGTATTGCAAAACAATTAAATCAATCTATATTTGATATTCTATCAAGATCACGTTATATATCACAATTATCACATGAAAATTTAGCAGAATTTATTGCTGCTGAACCTTCACAAAAACATCATGGTAACTATTGAATACTTTAATATTATACTATTATACAATATATTTACAGAGAGCATCTATCGATTACAGATCAAATTTTGATAATATCAGAAGATTATAAAAATTCATTAGGTAAACAAATTGAAATTCAAGCAAAACATCAAAAACCAATATCATCAAATACAATTGGAAGATATGCATATCAAATTTTAAAAGCACTTTCATATTTACATAGTCAAGATTTAACACATAGAAGTTTATCATTGGATAATATTAAATTGGATGAAAATGTATGTATGATGAACATATTGTTGGTATTATTGTTTCACAAGACCACTATACTAACACTTCACCATGAATACAGAATCAAATAAAATTAACAAATTATGGACTATATTATTTATCAGATCATGGAGAGAATGTTTCATTTCCAATTGGTAATTTATTTTATTTATCACCAGAATCTATTTTAAAAGGTTCAAAGGGATCATCAAATACAAAAACAGATGTATGGGCATTAGGTTGTATATTATTACATATATGTTTAGGTTATTGTATATGGCAAGATAATAATCCATCAGTAGTAATAAATAGAATATTATATTTATCTGGTTTATCAACAACACAACAATTCAACACATTAACAAAATCATTTGAACAATGTGAAAAACAACAACAACCAACAACAGCAAATATAAATAATAATGACAACAACAACGAAGATAATGATAACAAAAGAAAAGAAATAATTTTTGATAATAAGGAAAATATAAATAATTTTTTAATGGCATTAAGAGAGAATAAACAACAAGATCAACAACAGGATGATAAATTTGAAATTGGTATTGGTTTAAATGGATTAAATAACGAATTATTTGAAATTATTAAACAATGTTTAATACCAAACCCAATGGATAGACCAGACTCTGAAACATTATTGGATCATCCATTTTTCAACCAATATAAAGATAATGATCCATACAAGTGTAATTGGATAATTAAACCATTTACAAAAAGTTGGGACTTACCAGATAATTTAAATAATCTTACATTGAAAGAACTTGAATCATATAGTAATGGTGCTAGTGGTGATGGTGACAATGATGGTGAAATCGACATATTCTCTGGTAAAGAAATTTATTACTTTTGGAAATTAATGGGTGGAAACATTGAAAAGGAATTAGTGGATAAAGGATTTGCTAAACCTTCTCCATCCGTTCATAAATTACCATTGTTTGTACCAATTAAATCCTCACTAACAGAATCAACTACTTCAACACCTCTTCATCAACATAATCAACAACAACCAAACATTATTAAATCAAAGAATTCAACTCATTATAATAACGAATATTGTTTAATTGAACTAAACGCACTTTTTAAAAAGATTAAAGAATCATTCAACAAATTAAATAAATCAATATTTGAAGATGTAAACGAGTCAAGTACAATCAAAATATTACAGTCTGTAAATAACAGTAGTGGTGGTAGTAGTAGTGGTGAATATCAAATGAATGAAAAGAATATTGAATACCAAATATTAATTGTTAGAGAATTTCATAAATTATTATATCAATATCAATATGATGATCCAACATTATCACAACCAAAGATTTATAGATTGGCAAAATTATTTGTACCACCAATCCTTCGTGGTGATATATGGTCAGCTATATTGGGTGTAAATGAAAAGGAAGCAAAACAATTGTACAATAGTATAAATTTAGATCAAAAAGGGCCAAATGATAAACAATTTGAATTGGATATACCAAGATGTCATCAATATCATCCATTACTATCATCTAAAGCTGGTCATACTCAACTATTTAAAATATTGAAAGCATGGTCACTATTAAACATTGAAAAAGGTTGTTATTGGCAAGGATTAGATAATGTTGCAACTCCATTCCTTGTTCATCATTTTTTTAATGAATCCATTGCATTTGCATCATTGAAAGCGTTTGTTGACAAATATTTGGGAATATTGTATGTGCCAAATAATCATGCTGCTTTATCTGAAATAATGTTGACATATCAACAATTGTTGGCTTACCATGACCCACAATTGTTAAATCATTTAATAGAAATTCAATTGGATCCAAATCTCTACTCTATTCCATGGTTTATAACAGTATTCTCACATATATTACCAATTGATAAATTGGAAGTACTTTGGGATTCAATTTTATTATGTCCATCAAGTTTACCAAATTTCATTGCTGCTTCTATGATCACACAGTTTAGAGATTCAATTTTGAAAATGAATTTTGAAGATGGTATTAAAATGATGTCAATGATTCCATCCATTGATGTATATAAATGCGTTAGAGATGCATTACACATGTTTAATATAACTCCATTATCGACAACTGTTACCAAATTTGTATCAAATACAGATCAAGAATTATGGTGGATGCAAGAAGTACCAATTGAAAAGAGAAAACTTGAACTATTCCCAAGAATTGATATTCATGATTTAATTAATGATATCCCAAAAGTAATCATTGATATTAGACCATCCATTTCATTTCAACAAATTCATTATCCTGGTTCAATCAATTTAAATCCAAAATTAACTACCAATAAACTACAACAACAAATGGAACAATATAAAGGTCAACCAATTGTTATCATTGCTCCAAAAGATATTGGTGTTGAATTTTCTAATCAATTAGTTCATTGGAATTTTCCTTTTGTTGCAATGTTAAACGGTGGAATGGATTCATTGGAACATGGTGCATATAGTTTATTAGTAATTTCAAATAATAATAACAATGGTAATAATAATAAATAAATAAATAATAACTGTAATAACTGGTTTACATATGTATGTTTATTAGTTTATTTTTTTTGATTTTAAATTTTTTGGGTTTATATTTGAAATTTGATTTAAACTTTCACCTCTACTAATTTTGGGTGATGATGTTTTTAATAAAGTGGTTGTTGTGGTTGTTGTGGTTGTTGTATTTAGGTTTGAATAACCAGTGATAATTGACGATTGTGTATTATTATTTAATCTATTTGCAATTTCACTTTGATCTATAAATTGATCAGTTTGAGGTATGTATGTTTGATCTTGAAATAATATATTTGTATTAGTTATAATTTGTGTGTTATAATCTATTGGATGGTAATAAGAAAATTGATTATTATAATTTTGTGAATTGCAGATATTGTTACAAAAATTATTTTGAGAAAAAGAATTACCATTTAATTGGTTTGAAAAAGAATTTTCTATTTCTTGATTAGGGTTGGTATCATTTTTAAAACCCAATGGATCTATTTGAAGTTCTGTTGAATTGGTTTTATAGGTATTTTGAGAAAGTAAATTTTCATTTAATTGGTTTTGGAAAAGAAATATATTATCATTTGATATTAGTTTGATTAGGGTACTAAAGGTGTCACTGGCGGTATTATTATAATTTTGAGAGTTGTTATTATTTTGTTGATTTTGAGAAAATGAATCTTGTATTCTTGGAGAATCTATATTTAGAGAATTTAAAAAAGTATTACTTAATTGTGGTGATCCAGGAGTAGATGATTCCGATGGGGATGGATGTAGAGATATAGGATCTAAAATATTAAATGAAGTAACTCCTGTATTGTTTTTTAAATACTTTGATAATGAAGGGGAAGAGGAATGGCCTTGAGTGGATTTAATATTTTTAGAAAGTAAATGTGGTAACCCAGATGATGATTTAGATTTTGTTTTCATAAAATTTGTAGCTGGAATGGATAATGTTGATTGAGATCTTGTTAAACCCGATGGAGATGAATAAGATATATTAGGTGATAGAATTGGGGATGATGATTGTATTTTTAATTGTGTTAAATCATTTGTTGAACGTTGTTTTTCATTTTCTGAAGATTTTCCATTTGAATGAGTAATTTCAATAGGTATAGGTAGAATAAAAAATTTTTTAGTGGGTACATGTATGTTATGTTCTTCCAATAATAAATGATCCATATCAACTATTTCATTGTTTTGATCTAATACTTTTATTTGATTTATATCATTAAAATTTACATTATTATTTGAAGGAATCACCTTTGGGACATAATGACGTATAAAATAATCATATTTTCCTAGATGTTGCAAATTACCCATAATTTCAAATGAATGGCAATAAAATTCTTTATCTCTAAATACTTGAAAATTTTTAAATGAATATGTTCTGACATTTGTTTTTATTTCTCTTTTGCTTCCAAATGTTTGCATTGTAAAAATTTTACCATTAACATTAGATTTTCTAGTCCTATCTTTATTAATATCTAAAATTCTAACTACACTAATTGAACTAACTATATTTATATTAATAAATAACATTATTTTACTTTTGTTAATATAAAATATAATAATTACCATCTTCAGAAATTGATTCTATTTCATTCATAGTTTTTAAAAGCTTTCCATTTATAGTAATGTATTGATTTTTTTTTAATAAAGTAATTGTTTGAAATAACTTTTGATAAAAACTATCATGTTGTTTATTTAAAATAGTTGCAATTCATCTTTATTATTATTATTATTATTATTATTATTATTATTATTATTATTATTATTATTATTTTTATTATTACTACTCATTTTAATTATATATTACTACACAAATGAAAAATTAAATTATTTATAAATAAAAATTAGGTTAATATTTTAATGAATTTTTTTGTATTATAATAACATGGTAAAAATAGAATACAATGAATAAATTAACAATACTTTTTCTCTTTTTTTTATACATTTACTTTTGTGACCTTAATATGATTAAAATAGTAAATCACATATTTGAACAACATAAAAATTCAAACAAACACTCTATCTATTATAATAAATAACTCTATAATTTTTACGTACGATTCTGCTCAACCACTACTTTTTAACAAATAAATAATAAAAATATACAAATCGAGATATATGAATATTATATGTGAGGATGAAGTGTGTTTGTGTGTGTTATTAAAATTATTGTATGTGTTTTTATTTGTGTGTGGGTGTGATTATGTTTTTATTTTTGTATGTTTGTATTTTTTGTTGTTTAATTGTAAATTACTACAAAGAAAATAAAAACATTTTAAATGAGAAAATTATTAAATATTGGTACCAATTACTTTATTCATCCAATATTCAAAAGGAAAAAATAATTAATTTATTAAATTTAATATATAACTATTATTTTTTTGATTTTTTTGAATTTGATGCAACCTCATTTGCAATTTGATTTAAACTTTCACCTCTACTAATTTTTTGTGATGTTTTTGGTGTAGTTGTATTTGAAAATATTGCACTACTATAATTTGTAAAACAATAAGTGGTTGATGGTGACTTTTCTGATGTATTGTTATAACTGTTGTTGTTGTTATTGTTAATTGAGTATTCACCATTTGATTGAGTTTGTGCAAAATTTATTATTTGTGAGGTAATATTTTGATTTGACTGATCTATTTGTGGTGAATTATCATAAAATTGGACTGGAGTAGATATATATTGTAGTGATGGGTTATTGGTGATATTATTAAATTGTTGAGCATTCAACATTGTTGGATTAAAGAGATTTCTAATACATTCAATGGGGTCATTTTCATTTTGTAATCCTGGATAATCACTTGATTGAGGAAGTGGTATACCATTGGTAATTGTAGGATTTACTGGTAATTGTATATTTTCTGGGTATGTAAGAATTAAAGGTACTTGTGTTGTAATAGGATAAGTCAATGTACTATCGTTTGACACAAATGAATAAGAGTCAACTAATTGTTGGTCCATTATATTGCTTGGGGTATCATAGTTATTATTGACTGTAGAATATGTTTGATTACTATTATTTATATTATTATAATCATTTTGTTGAATATCATTTGATAAACATAAAAAAGGACCTGATGCTAATTGTGGTTGTGAGGTGTATCCAAAGGTATACATATTATTATTGTTATTATTGATGTTGACAGTTTCATTTGTTGGTTGAGTTGGTACATTATAGAAATATTGGGAATGAGTGGAATTTGGTTGTGGAATATTGTAATTTATTGTGTTAGTGGTGGTGGTAGTGTTGGTGGCGGTATAGTTATTGTCAATGTTAATTTGTTGGGATTGTGAAATTATAGTTGAACTATTTTGTTGGGGTGAACTACTACCAATATTAAAATTATTAAAAATATTACCTAATAGTGGAGATCCTGGTGTGGGTGATGATATTAATGGTGAAGCTGGTGACGATGCAGAATCTGATCTATTTGATGATGCTTGTATTAATGGTTTCTTTAATAATGAAGGAGAAGATGAATGAGATTTGGTTTTAATAAGAATGGAACGTAGATTTGTGGTATTTGGTTTAGTATATTCCCAATGTGATTTTGTTGGTACGGTAGTGGCTGTAGTTGCTGATTGAGGTTGTGATAAAACAGGTAGTGATGAATATGATTGATTTGGTGATAAATTTGGTGATGATGATTGAATTATTTGTAATTGAGTGAACCCAATCATTGATTGTTTTATAGAATCTGATGATTGGTTTAAAGAAGGTGATGAAGGTGATGAAGTTGAAGGTGAAAATGATGATGATTTTGGTGCTTTTGAAATTTTAAAACTATTGAATCCAGAGTTTGGTAAATCATTTTTTGTTTTTGTATATAGTTCTTTCATATTTAAATATTGATCCATGTCAACAACTTGATTTAAATCTAATACTCTAATTTTAATTAAATCATCATGTTCAAAAGAGTATTCTGGAATATAATGACGTATTATATATTCATAACAACCTGAACTAGTTTTCAACATAAATTCAACTGAATGACAATATGGATATTTTTCACCATTTGAATATTCATGTTGAATTTTGAATGTTTTTAATTCATATGATCTTTTTGGAGTTGATGTTGGGATATCAATTGTACTAATTGGTTCCATTGTTGTTGTTTTTCCATTAACTATTGATTTTCTAATACGAAGTTGTTTTATATTAATATTTATAACACTTATTGATCCAACTTTATATTAATTTTAATTACTAATATTAGTATGTTTTATAATTAATTAGGAATTAATATTAATTGAATATATTAGTAATTACCATCTTCGGAAATTGATTCTTTTTCACCCATAGTTTTAAGTGGTTTACCATTAATTGAAATTGATTGGTTCCCTTTTAATAAAGTAACCAAATAAAATAACTTTTGATAAAAAATATTTGGTTGTTTATTTAAAATAGTTGCATAATATTGGATTTCAAAGTTATTCATTCTTAATAAATCATCAACTAAATATTTTATAAAATAAACAACTAAATAATCTTTTTATTTTTATTTTTATTTTATCGATAGAAAAATTAATTAATATTGTGTTGTGTTATATTTTTGTTTCATATTATTATTATTATTGTTATTGTTATTTATGATAATGTGTTTATGTGTTGTCCAAAAAAAGTAATCATATGATTATTTTTAGGTTACTCTTTGATAGTGTATGTTATTATTAAATATATAGGTAAAAAAGGTTCACAAATAATACTATAATTTTAATACCACGGGTTTGTTCAACCACTTCTAATTATTATAAAAACATATTTAATTTACAATTTTCAAATCGAGATATATATTTTGTATATGTATGTTGTTTGTGAGTGAGTGTGTATGTGTGTGAATTTGTGTAAAAAACTGTGCTTTTTTATTTGTATGTGTATGTGATTGTGGTCTTTTATGTTTTTATATGTGTGTTTATATGTGTGGGAGTGTATAAATTTACTTACTTTTTATACATATATAAATTTTGGATAATAAAATTTTGAATAACAGTGTTATATTTAGATAAAATATTATTAATTATTAAAAATTAATATAATACCATTATTTTTATCATCATTATTATGTTGGTTCGTGATTTTTTTTTTATTATTGGATAATTTTAGAATTTTGAGAACGAGAAAATACACAAACATGGGAATAATATCATTCGCTGTATAATATCACCACACACACAAACATATTAATAAAAAATTAAAATTCGTTGTAAATATTCCAACCATACAATATCATAAATAATATTTTCATAATCATAAAAAAAAAAGAAGCTCACAATGGAGATAAAAAATTTGGATTTTTTTGAATTTTTTATTAATTTTTTTTAAATAAATTTTTTGAAAATCATTTGAGATCAACAATTTTTTAAAAATGGAAGAGAACGAACAAACAAATACAGTTGATAGTGATGATGAAACTGTAACACACCCTTTACCAACTGATAATGATTATATAACCACTACCACTACCACTACCACCACCACTACCACCACCACAGAATCATGCCAAAAAACATTTGTGGTAGAAGCACCTGAATTAAAATCACTCATAAATAAATTAATCACATTACAACATAATAATAAAGATGAATTAATAACAAACACAACAAGAATAATTTATATATTTGATCAATATTTAGAACAAGCAAATCTTTTAGATATTCATTTAAATGATATAATTCAACCATTACTCGAATTTATTAAATCATATTATGTAAATAAAGAAAATAATAATAATAATAATAATACTAATAATAATAATAATAATAATAATAATAATAATAATAATAATATCAACAAAATTGATCAATCAATAATTAAATTATCAATAAAAAATTCATTTAGAATTATATATGTAATTTCAAAAGTTAGAGGATTTAAAACAATAGTAAAATTATTTCAACATGAAGCAATGGATTTATTACCAGTTTTAAATCATTTGGAATCATCTTATTTTGAATGGGTAGAAATTAATAAAAAAAGAGATATATTAAATGAAATTTCTGTAAATTATTCAAGTGGTTATAAAGTAACAACAAATGAAGAAACAAGTAATGAAAAAGAATCAACAACTACTACAACAAATATTGATGATGAATATAATGAAAACATAATATCATGGGAACAAGTTTATATATTATCATTATGGGTATCATTATTAGTGATTATACCATTTAAATTCAGTTCATTAGATTCAAATAGTGGTGGTCAAGAAAACGAATTAAAAAGTATATCATCAAGAATAATTAAACTTGGTAAACTTGCATTAAAAGATGTATCAAAAATCCGTGAATCATTTTCAGAGTTATTATCAAAACTATTGAATAGACCAGATATGAAAAATGAACAAATTCAATTTATAAATTGGGCAACACAAACAATTGATACAATTAATAAAGATAATGAAAATGGTGGTCAATTATCAAGTTCAAATGATAATGTTCATTTAATTATTGGTATATATAGTACATTGGCAACAATGTTTAAAAAAGGTAATAGAAATGATTTCCTTCCATTCAATATGCAACTATATGAAAAAATAATGTTGGCAAATAAATTTATATTGGCATCTGGTTCAGAACGTATAACTAAAAAGATATTTTTAAAATTAATTCAAAGAATTGCAATTATAATGTTACCACCTGTATCTGCATCATGGAGATATCAAAAATTAATTAAACCATTATTATTGAAATCAAATTTAATAATTAAACAAATTAATCTTCAACAAGAAACAAATAATGAACAAGAAGACGAAGATGACAATGAAATTGTTGAAGAAATTGATGAAATACTAGAAGAAATTATTAAATCGCTTAAAGATAAAGATACAATTATACGTTGGACAAGTGCAAAAGCAATTGGTAGAATTGTAAATTTATTACCAAAAGATATGGGTGATCAAATTATTGGGTTGGTAATTGATATGTTTGAAAAAGATGAATTTTTAGATGCTGATCCATCTGCATGGCATGGTGGTTGTTTAGCATTAGCTGAATTAGCAAGAAGAGGTTTATTGTTACCAGAAAGATTGGATGAAGTTGTACCATTGGTTATTAGATCATTATTTTTTGATATTATAAAAGGTACATATAGTGTTGGTTCACATGTAAGAGATGCTGCTTGTTATTTATGTTGGGCATTAGCAAGAACTTATCATAATTCAATTTTATCACCATACTTGTTAATTATATGTAAAAATTTAGTAGTGGTTTCAATTTATGATCGTGAAATAAATTGTAGAAAATCAGCATCTGCTGCATATCAAGAAATGGTTGGAAGACATCAAGGATTAGTACCAAATGGAATTGATATTGTTACAACTGCTGATTTCTTTACTGTTGGTAATAAGAATACTTCATTCACTACATTAACAAATTTCATTGGATCATTATCACAACAAGATTATTATCCAACTATGGTTAAACATTTAGTAACCATTAAAATCTATAATTGGGATTTAGAAATTAGACAATTAGCAAGTAAAGCATTAAACATTTTAACATCATTAAATCCAATTGATATAATTGAAAATTGGTTACCATTAATTATACCAAATACAAATTCAGATTTAGTTCATGTTAAACATGGTGCATCATTAGCAATATCTCAAATTTTAATTAGTTTACATGAAAATAATAATATCAAATTACTTTCTGATTCCATAAAGAATCGTATTTTAGTAACAATTAAAAATACAAAAAATGAAAAATTATTCAAAGGAAAAGGTGGTGTATTAATTAGAATTGGTATGTGTAAAATCATTTATTCAATTTGTCTAGTTGAATTTAATTTACAAATTGATTTAAATAGTTTGGTAATTTCAAGTGGTAATGGTGGTAATTCAACAAGTAGTAGTGGTAATGAAGATAGAGCAGCTGCATTAAAATTAAAAATTGCAATGTTAAAAGCAAAAACTCAAACTAAACCATCAACAACTGCTACTACTACAACTACTGCTACTACTATTACTACTGCTAGTATATCATCAAATTCAATTGCATTTAAAATTATACTTGGGTATTTAATTGAAAATTTAAATCATCCAAATGAACAAGTTCAACAAGAAGCAACAAAAGCATTTAGTTTATTATTTAGTAAATATATTTATCAACAAGAAAATAAAAGTTTATTAATGGAATTGGTTGAATCTAATTGTAAAACATTGGTAAATGATATAAATAGATCAGCAAGAAGAGGTTCAGCATTATTATTAGGTTCATTACCATTTGCAGAATCAAGTTTTACATCTGATTATTTGGAAAAAGTTATCAATCAATTAATTGATTCAGTATTTCAAGATGATCCAAAATTTAAAGATATTGAAACTAGAGTTAATTCAATTACTTCACTTTTTACAATTGGTAAATTCATTTTAAATGGAACTTGTTTACAATTTAAACAATTATTTATTAAAATTTGGAATTGTTTAATATTGGCAACAAATGATTATTCAATTGATAAAAGAGGTGATATTGGTTCATGGGTTAGAGAATTATCTTGTAAAGTTTTATTTGATTTTATTAAAATAATTCATTTCTCAAATGTTATTAGTGGCAATAAAGAATTGTTAAATCAAAAAATGATGGTTGAATTTATTTCAAAATTATTTCAATTATCTGGTGAAAAATTGGATAAAATTAGAGATATAGTTTGTAAAATAATTCATGAATTATTATGGATTGAACCAACAATTGAAATTATACCATGGGAAAAAGAATTGAAAACAATTTTCGTAAAAGAACCATCTGTTCATTTTAATTGGTTTAGAACTGAAGAATCATTACCATTAATTTGTAAAGTATTGGAATTTGATGTTTATAGATATCCATTACTATTTGGTTTATTCTCTTCATTAGGTGGTTCTTCAAGATACTTAGTTAATGATTCAATTTTTTCAATTTCTAAATTTTTAGAAACAACATCAAATGAAAAAACAACAATTGTTCAATTTTTATCAACAGTTTTAGAAATACTTGAAAGTATACCAGATAGAATGATTCAACCAACATTTAAATCAATTTTCAATTTATTATCAACTGGTAAATTTGATTTCATATTACAAACAAAAGATAAATCAATACTTGAAACAATATTATCAATTTGTGTTTCAAAAATTAAATTAAATCAAGATGATATTTATTTATTATTATCTTCAGTGGAATTATTTTCATATTATTTCATTAATTTCAGTAGTGATCCAACAATTTACAATTTATCATTAAAATCATTATTAATTTTATTATCAAATATAAAATATCCAAAAGTTAGAAAATTATCATCTGATCAATTAAAGAAATCAAATTTATTAGATCAACAGTCAAAATCAATCTTGGAAAATACTAAATGGGATGATTCAATTCAAGTTATATTAAATCCATTAAAATCATTATTAAAATTATTAAATCATTTAGATTTATTAATTATTAATGAAAATAAAGTAGTAGTTGAACAAGAAGAAAAAGAACAATTAACAAGTAACACTACAAATACAAATACTACCACTGCAACAACAAATACAAATGATGAATTTAATTTACCAAATGATTCAGAAGATTTAATGGAAATTTAAAATTATACAAATAAATAAAATAAACACCTTTATTATTATTATTATTACTTTTTAATAACCTCTAATTTCTTTTAATACTTTATCTTTTTCATTTGTGCTTACTTTTCCATAATTTAAGAATTCCATAGTAAATGATGCATTACCAGAAGTGAAACTTCTTAATTGAGTAGAATAGCCAATCATTTCTTTTAATGGAACAATTGCGGAAATAATATGAGTATTTTTTTCCATACCAACTTCTTGAATTGTACCACGACGTGAACGTGATAAATCTGATAAAACATTACCAAGGTATTTTTCATCTACTGAAATTTCAATTTTCATTAATGGTTCTAATATTATTGGATTACATTGTTCACCTAAAAGTAAAAAGTTTTTAATTGCACTTGTTCTAAAAGCAAATGGAGGTGAATCGCTTTCCGATGAATATTCAATTGAATCAATTACAACTTTAACATCAACTACAGGGAAACCTAATGGTAAACCACGTTGAAATGATGATTCCAATCCTTCTGTAATTGATTCTTTAATTTTTTCCAAAGTTGATTTATCAAATGATTCAATAAATTCTTTTTCAAATGAAAATATAATTTCATTACCTGTTCCCATTTCTTTTGGTTCAATTGACATTGAAATACCTGCGAAAAATGTTTTTGATCCAGTACCTGTTTGAACTGTAAATGAAGATTCTGGTTCACCGCAATCAACTTCTGATGTTGAATTTGTAATTGTACCACGATATGATACTTGCATTTTACCCATTCTACTTTCAACTTTATAATGATTATCTAATCTATCTTTAATGATTTCCAAATGTAATTCACCCATACCTGAAATTAAAATATTTTGATCTTCTGTAATTTGATAGTGAAATGATGGATCCTCCTTTTGAAGTAAAATTAATGCATCTATTAATTGTGGTATTTCACTTTCTGAATTTGCTTCCAATGTACAAAAAAATACAGGTGGAGGAGTTTGAATACCATTCAATATAATTTTTGGTACTTTATCATTATCCCTAATTAATGTATCACCAGTTGATACATTTTTCAAACCTAATATTGCACCTATATCACCAGCTTTCAATTCTTGTATATCATCCATTTCGCTTGCTGATACTTGAAGTAATTTTGTTGCTCTTTCTTTAATTTTTCTAGTTGAATTGTAAACTGTCATACCTGCTTTCAATATACCTGAATAAATACGTGTATATACAATTAAACCACGTCTAGGATCATGTACAACTTTGAATGCTAATGCTACCAATTCACCTTTTGTATCACTTTTAATTGTAATTTGTTTATCTTCACCACCTCTACCATCAGTTGATATTATTTTTGCAGTTGGTGGTTCTCTATCCATTGGTGATGGTAAATAATCAACTACACTATCTAATAATTGTTGAACGCCTTTATTTTGTAATGATGAACCATATAATACCGGTACTGCTTTTAATGATATTGTTACTCTTCTAATTGCATCTTTTAATTGTTGGGTTGAAATCTTTAAACAATCACCATCAACTTCAAAATAAGCTGTTAACATTTCTTCATCTAAATCTGATAATTTTTGAATTAATTCGGATCGTTTTTCAAATGCTAATTTTTCAATTGATTCATATTGATCAGAATGTTCTTTAAATGATTGTCTATCAATTATTTCACCTTTTTCACCAGACCATGTCAATACATTCATTTCAACCAAATCAATTACACTTGAAAATCCTGAACCAACACCCAATGGTAATTGAAGTTGAATTGGATTTGCTCCTAATCTATCAACCATCATTTTCAATGTTTTTTCAATTGATGCACCTTCTCTATCCATTTTATTTATAAATGCAATTCTTGGTACCTTATAACGTTCTGATTGATTCCATACTGTTACAGATTGAGCTTGTACACCTGAAACACCATCAAATATAGCAACACTACCATCTATAACACGTACTGATCTTTCAACTTCAACTGTAAAATCAACATGACCAGGTGTATCAACTATATTAATTCTATGATCATTCCATGGTATTGTTACTGTTGCTGCACCAATTGTAATACCACGTTCTCTTTCCAATTTCATATAATCCATTACTGTATCACCTTTATGTACTTCACCAATTCTTTTAATCAATCCAGAATAATATAACATTCTTTCACATGTTGTGGTTTTACCTGCGTCTACATGCGCTATAATTCCAATGTTTCTATATTTTCCAATTTGTGATGTTACATTTTTTGTACTATTTAAAAATGATGCATAATTTCTTATAACTATTGAATTTGTTATTGTTTTAAATAATTGAACATCACTTGTTTTATTTTCATTTATTTTAATTAAATTTAATATATTTTTAATCATATTATTTTTGATCACAAATTGGTATCGTTTTTTTTTTTTGTTTTTTTTTTCAATTTTTCTCATTTTTTTTTTTCATTTTTTTCAAATTTCAACAATTTTTAATGAAAAGGTTTTACACAACAGTTATAAATAAAATTAAAATGTCAGATTTAACACTTTGTACACATTCAGGAAGTTTTCATGCAGATGAAGCATTAGCATGTTTTTTATTAAAATTATTACCAACTTATAAAGATGCAAGTAAGTTTTATTTAACATTATTTTAAATTTAAAATACATATTGTGTATGTATGTGTTTTGGTTTTGCTAATAATTATTAATATTGGAACTTACAGAAATTATTAGAAGTAGAGATAAAAATATAATTGATTCATCAACAGTTGCAGTTGATGTTGGTGCAGTTTATAATTTTGAAAAATTAAGATTTGATCATCATCAATCAGGATTCACAGAAACATTTGATGATAAACATACAATTAAATTATCAAGTGCAGGTTTAGTTTATAAACATTTTGGTAAAGATATTATTAAACAACGTTTAAATACAAATGATTCAACTACAGAATTACTTTATCAAAAACTTTATGATAATACAATTGAAGAATTAGATGGTGTTGATAATGGTGTTGAAAGATATCCATCTGAAATTACACCAAGATATCAATCTTCATCTTCAATTTCTTCAAGAGTTGGCAATTTAAATCAAGGTTGGAATGAACCACAAGATGATGATATTGTATATAAAAAATTTGAAAAAGCAATGGATTTAATGGGTCAATACTTTTTAGATCGTTTAGATTATTATGGTAAAGTAAGTTGTAGTAGTAGTAGTATTAGTAATTATATATTCTTTAGTATATATTAATAACATTAAACACTATTATTATAGTCATGGTTACCATGTAGATCAATTGTTGAAAATGCAATTGATAATAGAAAACAAGTTCATGCAAGTGGTGAAATTTTAATTTTGGATATGTTTTGTCCATGGAAAGATCATTTGTTTACATTGGAAGCAGAAAAAGATATTAAAACACCATTTAAATATGTATTATTTGAAGATACATCAGGCCAATGGAGAATTTCAGCAGTTGGAATTAATTTACATTCATTTTCACTTCGTCTTCCATTACCAGAAGAATGGAGAGGTAAAAGAGATGAAGAATTATCACAAATATCAGGTATTGAAGGTTGTGTATTTGCACATGCAAATGGATTCATTGGTGGTAATAAAACTAGAGAAGGTGCATTATTAATGGCAATTAAATCAATTAATCAATCACCAAAAACTTTATTAGAATAAATAAAAAACAAAACATTGAGATCATCATCATCGTTATCGTTATCATCTTAATTTATTATTATAGTTATTGTTTATTGTATTTTTAATTAAATTAATTACTATTAATTTCTTTTAATTTTAATTCTATTGCTTTTGTAATTGTTGAGGTGTAATCATCTGTAATTTTTTGAACATTCTTTTCCAATGTTTTTTCATCATCTTTGGTCAATTTATAACGTTTTAAAATATCCATACCATCTTTTCTATGTTTTCTAATTGAAACTTTACAATCTTCTGCTAATGCATTTACTTGTTTAACTAATTTATTTCTTAAATCTGATGTTGGTTTTGGTAATGATACTTTAATAACTGATCCAATAGTTTGTGGATTTAAACCTAATCCTGAATTGGTTAATGCTTTTTCAACATTTTTAATTAACTATATATAAAGATGATAATAATTGATGAGTACTTTACAACATGTGATTGATTGTGTGTGTAATAATACACTTACAGATGCATCATATAATGTAATATTTAAAGTTAAAGAATCTTTAACAGTTACCATTGCCATATGTGGTAATAAAATAGCACCACTTGGTGTTTCAACGCTAACACGTTCTAATAATTCAGGACCAACACGACCAAAACGAATATTACCTAATTCTCTTGACATATATTCAATTGTTTTATCACCTTGTTGTTTAATTGAACTAATGTCAACACTTTTCCATGGTGTAAATACTTCTTCATCTTTTTTATCTTTACCACTACTGCCACCTCCTTTTTTAGCTCTACATAATAAAACTGATGTATTTTCATTTAAAAATGAAAATGGTGTTCTTCTAACAATAATTGAAGATGATGTCTTTGCAACACTATAAATCCCTCTAATTGATTGTTGTGAATGTTGTGATTGTTCAACTGATCTAACAACACATCTTGATATTTTATTTATATTTCTAAACATGTTTAAATTTGATTGATTAAAAATCTTTTTCAAAATAAAAAAAAATTAAAAACAAAAAAAAAAAAAAAAAAATGGGTTTTTTTTACGAAAATATGTGAAAGGGTATCTTTATTTTATTTACAAAAGCATTTGTTTAAAATAATAATCATGTTGATAGTATAATATTTATATTTATTATTATAATATGTGTACACATGAATTAAACATATGTAATACTATGAATAATATATGGTGATAGTAATTAACAGATTCAGACTTTAAAAAATCTTTTAATTGATTTTATTTATTAAATTATATTTTTTTTGAATTTTTTTCATTTTTTTCATTTTTTAAATTTTTTTTTATAATTTTTTTTTTTATGTGTAGCTTATATAATATCACACATTACAACACACCCCCACTAGTTAATCTTACGATTGGATGATTTAAAATTATATTCTATTAATACAATCATCAAAACACACTCTTGCACACTTACACACTTACATAATTTATTTAATTTTAATTTAATTTAATTATATATCAGTTTTTTTTTAAAAAAAAAAAACCCCACCACCATCCAATATAAAAAAACATTTATAAATTTAAAAATGGGTCAAGCACATTCACTAATGAGTAAAGAACATTTAGAACAAATGAAAGATAATAGTAGTTGTATGTATTTTACTCGTTATATATATTTATTTATTATATACTAATATTTTATGTTGTACAGTTTCAGAGGCAGAACTTAAAAAATTATATAGAAGATTCCAGATGTTGGATAAGGATGGATCAGGTACCTTAACAACAGATGAATTTTTATCAATACCTGATTTAGCATTAAATCCATTATTAGAAAGAGTAATTCAAATATTTGATCAAAATAAAGATAATGAAATTGAATTTTCAGAGTTTGTTGGTACACTTGCAACATTATCACATAAAGGAACAAAAGAAGATAAATTAAAATGTATGTAAATTTTAAAACACAATATTAGTAATACCTATTTTTATAATGCTTTTATAGCATACTAATAGTATTACCAATTGTGCTGAATGAATCTTATGTACAGTCTTATTTCAAATATATGATATTGATTGTGATGGATTTATTAGTAATGGTGAATTATTTCAAGTTTTAAAGATGATGGTAGGAACAAATTTAAATGATGTCCAACTTCAACAAATTGTAGATAAAACTATTATTGAAGGTGATTATGATAAGGATGGTAAAATTTCATTTGAAGAATTTATACACATGATTGGAAATCAAGAAGGAATTGAAGAGAAATTAAGCGTAAATTGGTCTGAATAAATAAAAACAAAAAAGACAAATAATAATAATTTAAACAAATAAAACACAATAATACTGTATATACTATATATTAATAACAACTATAATAAGAGTAGACTCCCTTATGTACTTTCTTTATTTTTTGACTATCAATAATCTATTTTTTCATTACCATCCAATAAATTATAATTTAAATATATTTAACACAAATATAAATAACTTTGAATCAAAGTCAAATAAAGCTACATATTTGTAATTATTATTTTCCTTATGGTTTGTTGTAAAAAACGATAACAAGTTTAACAAACTTGACTTCTGGAAGCATGTATCTTGATTCATGATTAAATAATTCTAATCTACTATAAACTTGACTGAGTAAATGCATTCCCGTTGGTAAACCTGATGAACCTATTTTATTAGTATTTTAAATTTTATTATTTTAACTGGTTAGTGAGGTATTGTAAATAAAATAACAATTTATTCATTACTAATTTGATTAAATGTCATTTTCACAATTTATACTGATAACACTATTTGCAAGAAAAAAAAGAAGAAAAGATGAAAAATATATGATATAATTTTTGTGAACACATTAAGATATTTTGTTTTAGTAATAGATTTTATGATATTTTGTGTGTTTTTTATTTTATTGTAATAGATTTTTTAAAAAAGATACAAATGTTTAATATCAAAGGAAATATAAAAACATTCATAAAGTAATTTAAAACTACTGATCATTATTATACACATTGAAATCTTTTGAATAAATTGAAATATTAATATGGTTTACCAATTCAAGTGTTATAATTGAATTTTGGGTAATTGGTTTACATTTAATGAAATAAAAATTATTATTATATGATTTACCAATCCATTTTTTATCCAAATAAATATTTGTAAATTTAATTTTATCAACTACCAAACTATTGTTATTATTGTTATTGTTGGTAACATTCCAATTTAATACTAAATCAAATAGATCTAAATCCAAATTACCTTTTAAACTTTTCATGTTCCAAATTTTGTCAATATCACAAGAAGTAATTTGAACTTCAGAATTTGAACCAACAATGTTATTACCATTATTATTACTATCCAATGTAATTTCACCAATATAAATATTATATTGATTTAAATTACCAATTCTACCATCAAATTCATTAATGCCATTACCACTAATATTTCCACCATTACCATCTTCTCCATTTACATCACTATCTCTATTACCACATGTTGATTTAAAATTATAACTAAATGATTTAATTTCAACCAATTTAATATCATTTGAATTAAATATAAAATCTGAAATATTTAATGAGAATTTAGATTGATACCAATTTAAATTATTATGACCAATTATAATTTCATCTTGATCCGATTCATAGATTATTGATTGATTTTGGCCATTATTTTCATTTATAGTAAATGGAAATATTTCTTGTTGAATTTCAGTACCTAATGTACTTGGATGAAGAATAACATTTTTAAAATTCTTTTCATCTTTACCACTACCACTAAATACCAATATTAAACAAAGTTTATTATAATCATTCTTTAATAAACTACAATTACTACTTGTACTATTTGATAGTGGTTTGGTGGTCCATGTGTATGATATTGATAATTCTTGTTGTTCATCCATATTAAATTTAATATCACTTTTAAATAATGTTGAAATTGAATAACCATTATTATTATCTCTACCAACTACACCAACATTACCACTACTGATATTATTTAAAATTGTTTCAACTTTAATAATTTCAAGTTTACCTTTAATATTTAAAGAGGAACCACCATTAAATGAAACATTGTAACAAGTTGATAAATTAATCAATGATGAACCATATTGATATCTATAATCTTCTTCTGAACCAGTTATATCTTGATCGGATAAATTAAACCATTTTTCATTGGATACCAATTTACCATTTAAAAAATATCTTTTACCTTTACCTCTATTAAAACATGTTGAAAATGGTAATGAACAAACAGAAATTCTATCACTTGTTACAGATTTAATGGAACCTGTTGGATCATCCAAGTCATCAACATATTTTGATCTTCCAATTATTTGTAAATGAATACCAGTTATTGATATTTCACAATTATTATTACCAACTACTACAATATCAATAAATCTAATACCAACTGGATAATCATGTTGAATTGTAATTTTATATTTCTTCCAATTACCATTGTCACCACTCTTTGATAAACATTGTGTATTAAATTCTTTTAGTACATTTGAATTTTCATCCAACATTATTAAATTTACTGGATAATTATTGGAATCACGTTTGTTATTTTTCGATCGAAAATAAAATTCAAATTCGATAACTGGTAATTGGTCCAATATTTCTTTATAGTAACCATTTTTTGAATTTTGTAAATCAATTCTTTTTCTAAATGATAAGAAATATGATTTATCAAATCTAGAGACTTTTTCACATTTAAATGATTTACCACCATTTAATAAACCATTGTTATCAATTACCCATCTATATCTATCTGGATTATTATTGTTGTTATTATTATCATCTTGACTATCACTATTATTATTTGAATCAATTGACCAAGTTGAAAAATTACCATTTTCTGCTGAACCATTTTCAATTAAATTTGAAATTAAACAACCTAACCATAATGAACGTTCTTTTTCAATTACCATTTTATTTGATGAATTTGTATTTTCAAATGTCCAACCTGGTGCAAATATTGCACTTGATAAATGATGAGAATCTGCTTCTTTTAACCCAATCCAACTATTTAAACCACCACCTCCATAAGTACCTCTACCCCATACATCTGTGCCAACATATACATCTTTTGATCTATTATTTGAAAATTGAAAAGATTCTTTAAGTAAATGTTTTTTCCAGCAATAATTTAAAAATATACCATCGCATGCATCGAAAAATTTCAAGTTTTTTTCATTTAGAGAATTTTGCCAATTTAATTCACCATTATTAATTACACTATCATACCATATAACTAATGATTCGTTACCAATGTATTTATGAACTGAACTTGTTAATTTTGAAAGGAAATTTTGATATTTGCCAACATATTCTGGTCGATCCAATAAACAAGTTTCCAAATTTAAAAACCATCCATCAAATTGAAAATACTTTGCCAATTTAACCAATTTTTCAATAAAGAAATCTGAAGATTCTGGTATACCATCAACTAGTAAATAAGAATCTTGTAATGATTGATCCCATTCAAATATAATTGTACCCAATACTTGAACACCATTTTTATGTGCTGCATTTATCCAACCAACTGGCGGAATTGATATTCTATGATGTGTAAAATATATAAATATATCAATTAAATTCCATTGATAAAAATTATAATATGGTGCTGACCATAATTGTTGATTTGAATCAACATCATCATAAATACCTTGACAATATCTATCCATTTGATATCCATTCATCATATCATGACAATGTATTCTTTTGTTAATTAAATTACCACCACCATCATTATTACCATTACTTCTTTTATTTAATTTAATTGTTGATACATTTATTGGAAAATTATCTAAACTATTATTACCATTATTACCACCAAATAATAATAAATTGTTTTCTTCTTTGCAACTTTTATTCCAATTTATCAGTTCTAATAGCGAGTTTATTGGTTTTATAGTTCGAATTAATGGAATACCAATTAAATTTCTATTTTGAATATTTGGTGGATAAATTGGTTTCAATATTGAACTACTTGATAGAATAGGTAATATATCATGTCTATCATTGAAATGAATAGTTAAATCCGATAGCATAACTTGATGTGTTAGATCATTACTACCAATTACCAATGGATATTTTGAAATTGATAGTAATTCATCTGTGCCAACACTACCACCACCACTGCTAACACTAGTATTACTATCACCATCACTACCATCTACATTATTTGGTCTACAGTTGAAATTTGTTTGTTTATATATTTTACAATTTAAATAAATTTCAGTTGATATTAATTTTGTGCCATCATCATTAAAATTTAATTTAAATATTAAAAATTCCCTATATTAACTTGTATTAGATATTATGGTATATTTAAAAATTGTAATACAATTTAAAACAACATACCAATTATAATATTTTAATTCATCTTTATTTGATAGATATGTTGAATCTATAGTAGTTCTTAAAGGTGATGAATCATTATATAATCTTTTATCGAAACAAGTACTACCAAAGAAAATACCACAATCAGTTTGATTCTCTTGTTGTTGTGAAAATATTCTATTTATTTTATTATCATTATCACCCATATCATTTTCCAAAGGTGTAATATAAATCCAACATGATATTGATATTGATTTTATAGGTGTAGTTGATTTAGGAGATGATGGTTGTATTGGTGATGAGGTTGTGAATATTGCATCTTCTAATAACAATGTCTTCCATGGAATTATTATTTCATTTTTATCTAATATTAATTTATCAATTAATTTCTTTGTTTTCATTATATAATGTTTTATCTCTTTGTTTTTTTTTTATGTGTAAATTAATTTTTTAATTTTTGGAATTAAATTTTTTTTAATTTTTTTTTTATTTTTTTTTTCACTTTTATAAATTTGTAAAATCACAGCACACAATAAATATCTAAAATATACAGATAAACAAGATGAGCAGTTTAATTGATACTTCATTACCATCACATGATGTATTTAATAAAGATAACATAAATAATAGTATTGAAAAGAATCACCCAGTTAAAACCAAAACAATTTCAAAAAAAATAAACAACATAGATACAGATATAGTGATTTCTAGTTTTGTAGATACAATTTTCATAACAATTTCTCAAAATCAAAGATTTAATACATGGGTATTTATAATATATATTTTAATTATATTATTGTTATATTTTTGTGTTAATTATTATATAATTAACACATAAAACACACAGATAAAAGCAAGTAAAACAGATGGTATTTTATTAGAAGAACCTTCATATCAAATTGATACATTATTAGGTAATAATCAAGATGTATTATTTGGAATTTATGCAAGACAATTAATTGAAAATATTGGCGAAAGTAATAACAAATCATTACTATTATCAATTTCTGTTACTGACAAATCAAAAGATACATTTAAACAAATTTTATCAATAATATTTGAAAATAGATTATGGTAATATAATAACATAAAATGAAAACAAACGTTTGGTAATTAATAAAGAATGAAAAAACTTATTTACAAATCAATAATAATTTTCGGACCCAAACTAGCTTTTATGATGAACCAATAACTTTGGTTTTTTTGTTTTACCAAATAAATTGGGGAAAATAAAAATTAAAATTAAAAATTGACAAGAAAAAAGTTATCGACAGCTGCAGGGTTCGAACCTGCGCCTCCGAGGAGATTTGATTTCAAGTCAAACGCGTTAGACCACTTCGCTAAGCTGTCTGTTTTTGTTGATATTTGTATAATCTCTATGAATATAAATTTAAAACGCACATGATCGTTGGTCAAATTTTAGTAGTCACAATTGGAGGTAACCAGACCAACATGATTGAAGGATAGCTGTATCATTCAGATCCTATTTAGTGTATCTAATGGGTGAAAGTGTTGGTAAAGGTGCTTATTTTAGTAATTACAAACAATAGTAATATTTTTTTCGAATCATTACTCTACCAATTGGAATGTATTTATAATAATAAAAATTAAACAAAATGCAGATTCATAATGTAAAACCAGTATAAAAAATCAACAACAAATGCAGATTCATCATCTTCAAATGTAAAATCAGTATAATAAACCAACAACAAATGCAGATTCATCATCTTCAAATGTAAAATTAGTACAACAAACCAGAAACAAATGCAGATGTACCATCTCCAAATGTAAAACCAATATAAAAAACCAACACAAATGCAGATTTATCATCTTCAAATGCTAAACCAGTATAACAAACCAACAACAAATGCAGATTCACCATCTCCAAATGTAAAACCAACAACAAATGAAGATTTATCATCCTCAAACGTAAAATCAGCAACAAGCACCAAGTCTAATTACAGGTGCACCAATCCCATGGATACTTTAGCAATAAAGTACAACAAAAACAATTTACTGTAAAAAACTTTAAATAAAAACTAAACCACGAATGAGGGTATTAACACAAAAAAAAAAAAATTTTAAACATTGATGAATTATTTAATTAAATATAATTGTATTTGATTATTATTATTTTTTATTTGTAATAGGGATATGATTGATTAATACATAAATCTTTATTGCAAAACTAAATCACGACCACCAGCTAATCTTTTGAAAAACTTATTTAATGAATCAAATAATTTTGTAAAGTATAATGAGAGATTGTATGATTGAATAAATTCGGATTTCATTTCATTAGTAACCTTTTTTGCAAACAATTCATATGCTTCTATCCATTTGATATCATCATTAAATTAATAATTTCTGGATCAACTTCTACCATAAATACAACTTTATTATCATTTACATAGTTTGCTTTAAATGATGAATCAACTTTTTTTAATAATAAATCTGGTATTCAGTCAATTGTTTTACATTGCAAAATATTTTCTATGGTATCTTGTGCATTTACATTAACAGCTTTAATACCTTTCAATGGTGATACACAACCGTCTGAATCAATTTCAACCAATATCTTAATTGAACCTCTATTAATTATATAAACTAACAATACAATAGTAGTACTTTTATTATTAAAATCTTCTGGTAATTCAATTGTAAAATGGACCTTGTTATTTTCTGAATCTATTGAAGAAGATGATATTTGTTTACTCTTTTTATCTGCATGAATACCATCTGGCGAATCAGATATAATCCCAGTTGATACAATTGGTGTTGAAGTAGTTAAAGAAGGAGGAGAAGGAATTAAAGGTACTGGATTATTTGAAGTATTTGCAGAGGTTGTGGTAGTTGAATTATTTTTATTATTATTTGAATCTTTTGGTGATTCTATTCTTTTAGTTTTTCTTGTCTTTGTTGTTTTTGTTGCATTTGTATTTGTATTTTTAGTCTTTTTTGGTGTTGAAAATTCGCCAGTAAATGATTCAGTTTCAGGGACATAACTGTGGAAGTTTAAAATCAATTCCCCGCTCTCTTGTTCAAAACCTGAATATTCACTACCACTTTCTTCAGATGCTTCTTCAACAGCTGCAAATAGTAAACACTCAATGGATTTGAAATTGAACTTTGATTAAAATCTAAGACAGGTAATGGACTTTGTGGATGATTTGGAACAAAATTATTATTTATTTGTGATAATACATTATATTAAATTAGTTGTAAATTACTATTATTATTTAATTGTGATGATACATTATCTTGATTTTCTTGTGAATAGCAAATATTATTATTTATTTCAATTGATTTTTCAATTATTTCTTGTAATGATGCCAATAATTTTTTTTTTTTTTCTATATAAATTGTACTACATTCAAGAGATTCTCTAACAAATGTTTTAGCTTGCTCTGTTATCTTCATATTGATATAATCCAATTGTTTGAATTAATAATTGATCTTGGAGTTGTTCAATTTTTAAAATTATATCACTAGCTGATGATAATATAGTTGATCTATCGGATGATGAGGAAGTACTGGTTGTTGTAGTTGTATTTGAAGAATTCATTTTTTTAGTATACCAAAGAATGTTTAATAATTATTATTATTATATTGTTAATTGTATTAATAAAAAGAAACTATGTGTATATTATTTGTATCTCTATCTCTATTAATTAATAAATTTATAGATTTTTATTTTGAATAACCTTTTATGGCCATTTATTATTTTTTTTTTCCAAAAAATTAAAACCTGTGTGTGTTTGACATAATTTCAAAAATTTATTTAGTAAAAAAAAAAAAAAAAAAAAAAAAAAAAAAAAAAAAAAAAAAATTTAATAAAAAAAAAAAAATTAAAAAAAACATTGTTCATACAAAAAATTAAAAATTAATAAAATGCTCGGATCCCAATGAATATTTTTTAATGGGCTGTAGGAAACTGATAAAATATCTTATATCATCATATGATTATTTATATATTTTTAATTTTATTTATATATAAATTGAAACATGTTGATTATAACGGTTATTAATTATATTATATTCATAACCATGCATATATGTTTAAAATACACATATGGTTTGTGTTTTTTATTTTTTTGTTTGTAATTTTTTATTTGACAATGATGATGATGATGATTGATTTTTATTTGTTATTTCATCACGTAAATTATTAATTTCTTTATCTTTTCTTTGTATCTCTAATAATGATGTTTTAAATAAACAAGATATATTTTTCATTAAAATTTCATTTATCTTTTTTGTTTGTTCATTCTATTGGGTGTGAAAATGAGAAAATTAGTGAATGAAAATTTAACATATATATATATATATATATATATATGGTTACTTACTTGTTTTAAAATATTTTCATTATCAATTGTTTTAGTTGATAGAGCTTGCTTTAAATTTTCAATCTCTTTTAAATAAGATTGGTTGATATCTTCCAACTCTTTTATTTTATCATTTAAAATCTTATTATTTAATTGATTATCATGATCTTGTTTTGATTCTTGATCATTATCAGATAGATCATTGTCAATTACTATATCTGCATATATGTCATCAATATTCATTCATTTATTTAATTATTTCCCAGGACGTTTTTAAAATAATAATAGTGCATAAAAATAAAAAAAATGAAAAAAAAAATAAAAAAAATTTTTAATCTAAAAAAAAAAAAAAAAAAGTAATAAACAAAAAATAATGAATGAGAATAAAAAACAAATAAAACAAGAATTATTAATAGAGTATTTATCAGAATACGAATCATTATCTATATTAAGAAATCAGTTTAATGATAATTTAAAAAATGGATACTTTTTATTAAGTAAATCAAAATACTCAATGGGTCAAAAATCATGTGGCGAATTACAGTATCCAAGTGAAATGAAATCAACATTTGCTATTTCAATGTAATTATCACTTTAATATAATATAATCCGTGATTATATTTATCCATTATAATGTATTAAAAGGTTTTTATACAGCGAACCAAATGAATATAGTTATGAAGATTCAAAAAATGATACATTTTTATCGATACATTATAATGATAATAAACCAACAACGACCACAACAATAATATCAAATGATAGTAATAACAGTAATAATAACAATAAACAGAAACAACAAAATACAGATAGTAGTACTACAAGAAGAAGAAATATAGCATCAAGAGAACCAAATGTAACAACAAATAAAAATGGAGTAACAACTATGGGATCATTAGAATCATTATTAAGAAATAGTGATATTGATGATAGTGATTCAGATTTAAATACAGATGATGATGATACAGATGATGATATCGATAATGAAAATAACACTACATTAACAGAGGAAGAAAAAGAAAAAGCATTTCAAGAAAAAGTAAAAAAACAGTTACAAAAAAAGAAATTAAAAGCAAACAAATTAATTATAAAAAAAGATCCAATATATTGGTTTGGTATTTCAACTCCATCATCATTAAAACAATCTCAATCTTATTTTAAACAAGGTATGATTATTATTATTTTTATTATTATTAATCATTCAATAAATAATGATGATGATGATGAATGATGATGATTATAATTTACTAATATACACACAAACTCTTTTTTTTAGCAACTAAACAATCAATAGAAATTTCAAATAAATTAATAAAGTTGGACATTATTTATAAAAAATATTGTGAGCAAGACACAAACACAACAACAACAACACCACAAAAAGAATAAAAATTAAACCTACTACTACACACAAACTTGTATTTCAAAAAAATGTGGATAGGATCTATTAAAATCTGATTAATTAATAAACCAATCTATTTTTATGTTTTTTATATTGAGTGTTTGCTACCACAAAAAATTAATTAAGAAATTTATACCACCAAAATTGAAAAATATATATATAAAAAAATATATAAAAATTCAACACACACACACACACACACACCACACATAATAACAATTACAATAGTTGTACATATACTCTTAAACTGTATGGGTAGACAGTTATACCCATTTTTTTTTTAATTTTTATTTTTATTATTTTTTTTTATTTTTCTACGTTTTAATAGTTTTTTTGATTTTTTGTAAAAAAGAAAAAATCTTTTTTGTTTTTTAGTTTTTTTAATATCACAAATCTGTTTATCCATTTATTAAATTTATAATTATATTTTTTTTATTTATAGTTTTTTATATATATTTTTATAAATTTTATATCATTCATATACATATTGTTTAAAAATGATAATGAATGATATAAATTCATCGTCATCATCAACAACCAATATAAATAATAATTGGAAACAAACTGTTCAACAATTAACACAATATAAAGAAATTAGTGAAACAGTGTTGGAACAATGTGATGAAGAATTTATGAAAACTAAAAAGAATATATGTCAAGATTTCGATACTCTGGTAAACTATTTAACAGATAGAAAGATTGAAATTCTAACACAATTGGCTATAGAGTTAGAATCACAAAAATTATATTTAGAATCAAATAGAGACAGAGCAACAGTATTAATTGAACAATTAAATAGAAAAATAAATGGTACAGATAATTTAATTAAAGTTAGTAGTAATAATGGATTAGTTAAAAGTGCAAGTAGTCAATATTTATCTGTATCTGGTATGTCTGCATTATCATCTTCATCATCATTAAATTATTCAACATCAAATTTATTTGCTAGTGCTGGTGGAAGTAATATAAATAGTTCTATTGGTGGTGGTGGTGTTAGTCCATTAAAAAAATCTACATCATTTCAAACAGATCATATTAAAGTATTAAAAGAACCAATAACAATAATTCAATGGGAATGGAATGGTGAGTTTCTTGTAAATCAATCAACAGTTGCCAAAGTTGTAAAATCACCAAAACCAATGCCTGAATTATTAACACAAATATTAAATATAAATGGTAATGGTGGTGATAATGATAACATATCAGAATTAAATCAAAAATTTCAAGATTATCAACAACAAATTAGTGATGATATTAATGGAGAAGAAGAATATTATGAAGAGTATTCATCATCAACGTCAAATGAACATGAATATAATGGAGCAAATAACCATCACAATATATCAACTACACCAATTATAAATTCAAAAGTTTTACCAATATTTGGTAAATTAAAATACAATACAATTACAAGTAACGAATATAAAAAATTAAATAATCAATTACCAAGTGAAAAATGTATATTTTCAATTGGTGGTAAATCAACAAGTGGATATGATGATTATTACATTGAAAAATATGATTTTAAAGAAGCAATGTGGAGAACATTACAACCACCAATACCATCAATTATGGATAATGATTTCACTGGTAATTCAAATGGTACATATTGTTATTTATTTGGTGGCTCGATTACACCATCACGTGTAATCAAATATAATATATTGGAGAATCAATTCGGAAAATGTATGGATATACCAGATGGTGGTAGATTTTTACATTGCTCAGTTTATGATGAAAAACAATACATTTATTTGATTGGTGGTTATCCTCGCTCAACTAAAATCATTAAATTTGATTTAACCACTGAAAGATTTCAACCACATTCAAAACATTTAAAAAGTTTATGGAGTATTGGTGCAGTTTATAGTAGTGGTGATAATTCAATATATTTAGTTGGTGGTTGTAATATAACGAGACAATCAGTTGATACATTTGAACGTTATGATATTGATCGTGATGAATTTATAACATTACCATCACTACCAATATCATGTTATGGTGCGGGTGTTATTTATACAGGTAATGGTGATGGTGATGAATCAAATTATATCTATGTTATTGGTGGTTATAATTCAGTTGATAATAAATGCTTAACTTGTATTCAACAATATGATTTACTAGAGAATAAATGGACACTATTGGATCAATCGAATTTACAGTTACCAAAATCAATGATTATCAATGGTAATTCAATTGTATTTGATAGTCAAACAAATACAATTTTCATATTGGGTGGTTATAATAACGTTTTAAAAGAATCATATGATTCAATTTATTCTTGGGATTTAAATTTAAATTCAAACTGGTTAGTAAATCCAATTAATCCTTATTTAAATTCAAAGAGTAAAGGTGGTACTTCAATTTTAATTAATAAATAAATGTAAATAAATTTAAAAAAATGTTTTAAAAAAAACATTGTATATATAAAAAAAAAAAAAAAACAATTAAATAAATACACAGAAATACTATTTTTTTTTTTTTGTTTATGTTTCCTTTACCTTTTAAGTATGTATAACGCATGAAGAATCGATAAATATTTATTTATTGTATTTTTTTTTTTTTTTTTTATATATATTTTTTTTTAAAAAAGGTAATGCGAGATATGATGATTTATCAATTTTTGAATAATTTGATTAATTTAACTTTTCTTTACTGTACCAACCCAAGAAAATTGTATGAAGTGATTTCATATATGAAATAATAAAATTCTTTCTTCTACCACCTCCAAAGAATTTCATTTTAATTTGTTTTTCAGCATATTCTAAATGTTCCAAAATAATTGAATGATGTTTGTTATTGGTTATAGTTGTAGTTGTAGTAGTTCTGATAGTAGTAGTAGTAGTTGTTGTAACATCACTACCATTTAAAGCAACACTATGATTAACTTGTTCAGAATCAACTTTTGAAGAAGGTAATAAACTTTCAAGAATACAAAAGTAATGAAAGAGACTTCCTGCTGACACGATTAAATGCCAAATTGCATGATTGAAGCTTAAAGTTTCCCAAAGTAAGAACCCAATACCACCAGTATATGTAATACCACCACTTAACAAAAGTTTTGTACCTTTTTTTGGTAAATTCTTAACTAAATCTTTGAGACCAATTACTGAAATCCAACCCATTAAAAGATAAAAACAATTTGAAAGTATATCTGGTACACCATTTGCACCTAAAACTAATTTACTACCAACTCCAAGTGCACACATAATCCAAACCAAAATAAACATTGTCCATCCAATCTTTACAACTTTTGGTGTTTTCTTTTTTTGATGTTTTTTACCTGTTGTTGAATGTGAAGCACCATTTAACATTTCCCCGTTATTCGATGAATAATTATTGGAAGAATTGATAAAATTAGCAGCACTATTTGTAACAGCGGTAATTTCTTTTTGTAGATTATTATAAACCAAATTAATCAAAGTTAGAGGTGTATATGTACCTGCTATTAACACATAAATTGCGCAATGGTCTAAATCTTTAAAGAAACTTCTATATTTTGTTAAATGAAATATATCAACGGAATGATATAATGTTGAACAAAAATACATTGTCATCTGTGTACACAAAGTAATCAAAAACCAATAAAAAAGATATTATTAATATTTAGCCTGGTTATTTTTTTTATTTTTTTTATTTTTTAATATTACTATTATTACTAATAGTAATATAATAATTGAAATTAGGGTTGTACTTACAAGTGAAACACCATAAATTGAACAAGATAAAACATGCCATTTTGAACCTTTCATTCTTGCGAGTGAAAGTAAAAAAAAGACAGCTGGTATACAAAGTAATAACCCAAGTCCATGTGAAAGAGAATTTAAAACCTCCTCGTTATAAGTTTGAACTTCTGGGTCAATATACATATCTATTGGAAGAACGGCATTATTTGTAGCATTAACATTGTTTGTAGTATTTAGATTACTATAATCAACTTTAGTATCGACTTGTGTTGAGTTATTCATTAATTTTGAAAATTATATGTTGTTTGTTTGTTGGTTGGTTATTTTATTATCGTGAAATAATATTACTAATTAACGAGTATATATGAAAATAATGTGCGTATGTGTGTATATGAGTGTGAATAATAAATATCTAAAAGATGAATATATGTTGTTATTGTCGTAGTTAAATAATAGTAATAATATTATATATGTTAATGGTACAAAAAAAGAAATGTTTATTATTGTTACTGTTGTATGTGGTGTGTGCGTGTGGCACTATTTTAAAAAAACAAAATATTTAAAAAGTGTGTGTGTTAGACAAGTTGGAAAAAATCTTTTTGAAAAAATTAAAAAAAAAAAAAAATAAAAAAAAAAGTATTTTTGCAAAGTTACGCTCGTATAAAATTTTATAAATTCGATTTCGAACCGATAAAAGCTAGAAAAAATAAAAAGTTGAAAATATCTAGATGGTTAACTAATTTAATTAGATATATAATAAATAATAGTAGAAATTAAATTATATGATAAAATAATAATAGAAACAATAATCTCTCTGTTTATATTTGTGTGTTTAATTTTGTTCCCACACGTGGGAAATATAAAAAGATTTTTCTAAATTTTAATTAATTTATGTTTTAATTTTTAATGTTTTTAATATTTGCATACGCACAACCTTTTTATTAAAATCTTTTATTTACAAATGATATTAATGTATCATATGTTAAAAATGCAACACCATTTGTTGGTATTACTTTTATATAATTAATACTTAAACCTTTGAATAAAGCGTATATACCTTCACTTTTAAAAATTTTATACATTGTTTTAAATGTACCTTGTTTCAATGTATCAACAGTACCTTTACTATCACTAAATCCAACTGTTTGAATTCTTCTACGAACAACATCAAATGGATATGCGCATGTTTGACCTAACCCACCCGCTATTCCACCTGCAACTAATTTAAATATACCTGTTATTTCACCTGTAGATTTATTTCTAAATTGATTTGGAGCAATTCTTTTAAAATATTCATATGTTGAATATCCAACACCACCATATGGAATTACACCTAATAATGTAGGTGATATACCTTTCCAAACTCCTTTAAATAAATTTGGGTTGGTTTTATTTGGTGTATTATTAGTTATTCCTTTGTTTGAAGTAGTTACAGTTGTAGATGTTACATTTGTTTCAACTGATAAATTTTTAATTTGTGATGCATATCTTGCTCTTATAACATCAAGTGGGTATGTAAAAATAATTCCAACGCTACCTGCAGTACTGCCTGCAATAAATATTTGAAATGGATTCTTTAAATCAGTTACAACATTCTTTTTCATATATTCATAAGTAAACCATTGAACAGCAGAATATGGAAAAATTCTCAAAACAGTTGCAGCATAACCTTTCCATAGTCCTCTTACTCCTTCATTTTTAATAATCTTTTTTATTGAACCATAAATTGTATTCGACCCATACATATCACTTTTTATCTTTTTTTTAAAAAATTTTAGTTTTATGAAAAATATTTAATTTAAAAAAAATGATATTTACTTGATATAATATTTTAACTCTTTCGAGTGGGGTAATTGTTGATTTTGCTATTACACCCGACAAACCACCGGCTATAAAATGAGCTAATGGCGATGCTTTTCTTTTTGTTTCTTGGTGTGTCATTATTTAATTGTTTAGAATTTTGTTTATTTAATTAATAAAAATACTTTTTCTATTTCTTTAGTTTAAACTAATTCTGTAAAATAATTAAAAAAAATAAAACTGTTTATAAAAATTATCATTTTAAAAAATTAAATTTAAAAAAAAGACATTATATGTGTAGTGTTAATTTTTTTTTTTTTTTTGTGGTGTAACTAAATCTGATAAAAACAGATAATTATATAAAAAAGAAACAAATTAATAATAAGCATGCACAAAACGATAAAACATTTAATTTTTTTTTTTTGTGTTACTAATATTTAAAATTTTATTACGTCTAAAATTTTATTATTTTTGATTTTAGAAAATACTTTTTTTTTTTTCATTATATTACAATAAATAATAAATGTTTTCAAAGTTGATCATCAAATGAAACAGAGTTTTTAATAGTTGGTACAAATAAATTATTATTATTATTATTGGTATTGTTATTATTAAATTGATTAAATCTATTTCTATTATTAATGCTAATATTATTATTATTAAAGTTGCCAATATTATTTAAATTGTTTAAATTATTTAAATTATTAAAATTATTTAAATTATTTAAATTACTAAGATTATTATTAATGATATTATTATTAGTATTATTGCTGGTACCATTACTAGTAGCAGCTGAATTCATTAAAGTTGCCATTACCATAACTGCCATTGCATTATTAATAAGATTTGATTCAAAATCTTTTTTCTTTTGTAATTGTTGTAGTTGGTGTTGTTGGAGTTGAAATTGTTGTTGGAGTTGTTGTTGTTGGAGTTGTTGTTGTTGTTGTTGTTGTTGATACATTATAGTATTGCCATTTAATACAAAGTTATTGGGATTATAGTGTGGATTCATATTTGAATTACTTCCAATTCTACTAACAAAAAAATGATTATTTTGATTGTTGTTGTTATCATAACTTGGAGATCGTATTGTTTGATATTGTGGAGGTTGTTGATTTTTTAAAATGTTATTATTATATGTTGCTGTTAAAAGTGATGTATTGATTTGTTGTCTATGCTGCTTTTGTTGTATAGGTTGTTGATTTACTTGTTTATTTCTATTATTATTGTTATTTGCATTATTATTATTTGCATTATTATTATTACTACTATTATTATTATTATTATTGGCTATATTATTATTGCTACTGCTATTACTATTATTTAAAAAAGATGGTTCCAAAGTTTTTAAAGTTGGACAATCAAAAGATTCTGGAATATTCAATTTTGGTAATGTAATTGGATAATCTATGTGATTTAAAAGATGATGTAATGATTGTTTTGGTAATGATACAGATTGTTTAGTTGTTGCTGTAGTAGTAGCAGTAGAAATAGTGGCGGTAGGTTGAATATTTAATAATGGAGAAGATATTGGCGAAGTTGAATATGATGCAGAATAACTAGAAACAGGAAGAAGTGGTGATTGTTGAAATGGTTTAGGAGAGGAAGAGGGTGAAACATGTGCTCTTGATGGAGAGCTACTTGGCTGAATAATATGTACATTTGGTGATTGTGGTTGTGTTTGAATTTGTGATTGTGATTGTGATTGTGATGGTGATGGTGATGGTGATGGTGATGATGGTGTATTATTATTACTGTTATTTATATTAAAATTAAAATGATCATTATCATCTTCACTTGATAAACTATCTAAAAATAAATTATTATTATTATTGACAGTATTTAAAGTATCATAATCAGTGTTATTATTTTTTAAATTATTATTATTATTGTTATTATTATTTTTTGATGATAAAATATTTGGATTTTTAATTAAATAATTTTTCTTTTTTTTAATTGCTTCAATTTCTCCATTGATTTTCATTTCTTCTTCTTTATTTTTTGGTTGTAATAATGTATTTTCTAAATTTGTAATCATTTTATCCAAAGATTTAATTTTTCTATGTGGCCATCTTGGAATTCCATTTCTTCTGCAAATTTTTTTTAATACAGTTGCGCAAACTCCAATCTCTTTTGCTACACTATTTATTGGCATATGAAAATATTTTGATAAATATTCTAAATTTATATCTTGTGTTGATAAATGCATTTTCGTTTTTTATTATAATGTTTGTTGTTTATTGTTTGTGTTTTTATAAAAAAAAAAAAAAAAAAAAAAAAAAAAAAAAAAAAAAAAAAAAAAAAAAAATAAAAATAAAAAAAAATAAAAAAAAAAAAAAAAAAAATATTATTTAAATTGATTTACAAATTATAAAAA